>JAJHUR010104380.1:10371-27583 GCA_027495735.1 Lutjanus campechanus | reverse complement strand
CTAGGATGCTAATTGGCTGAACCACTTTTGGTGTGTACAAAACTGGTAAATTCAAACTTGGGAAGATGGATTATCAAGTGATCTCACGACTCCAGCTGTGTGTCATAAAGTATGAAGACAAATGAAAATGAATTTATAACTGATGAGATACCAAGATCCTGATGACCCTTCATTGTGTGCTTGTATAGCAGTATCATAACGTTTCCTTTTTTTATCAGGATCCCAATGAGCTGAAACCTGAAACACATGCTCACTTCAGTTTGAGCTGCCTAGAGAAAATCTGCATTGATTTCCATCTTTCCACTGACTTAATATTTATTTATGCTTCTCCGAAATGTAACTTTGCATTCTATTTGAACACAATCTGATACTGTGAGTATTTGTGTAAACTGATGAACACAAAAGAAGGATTTGTTTAGCACTTACCAGCCAGAAGATACTGATAGTACTGCACCAGGTCTGAGGCCAACACCAAGGGGTGGTTGGAGTTGAAGGGCGGCTGCAGCTCATTCCACTGTGGAGTCCTGCTCCCAAAGACAAATCAACTGTGAGACTGAGGACATTAGAGACACTTTTTGGGACAGAGTAAGATAGAGTGGTCAGCACAGTGTTACCTGGCCAGAGTCCAGCAGGCCCTTGGACAGGTGCTGAGCTCCAAAGGTGTGTCGTCGCTAATCTTTTGAGCGGTGCTAATGGGTCGAGGCTCCAGGACATGCTCTACCAAGTTTCCATAGCAACTGATGATGTAAAGCGAGTCAACAACCGACTGCCTGGACTGATCTGTGGAGAGGATGTAGGTTATGAAATATGGGTCAAGATTTTGATCCATCAGAGGTGGCAAAGTACAAACATTCTACAGGTAACAGCTACAGGTTAAAAAAAAGTCTCTGGTAAAAGTAAAAGTACTGTTTCAGCTTCTTCAAGTAAAAGTGAAAATGTTCAGGCTCTGAAATGTACTCACTTACATGTCTTGCTACATCTTTTTTGTCCTGTTGCGTCTCCACATCCTTTTTGTTTTGTTCCGGCTTTTATGTTGCTTTTGTATTGTTCCGTCTTTTTTGTCTTTATGTCTTTTTCATCTTGTATCATCTTTTTTGTCTTGTTACATCATCATAGTCTCCTTCCATCTTTGACATCATTTTCATCTAGTCTTTTTCATCTTGTTACGTTGTTTTTGGCTTGATAAGTCTTTTAGGTGGTTTTTGTTATTTTTAAATTTTTTTTGTTTTTTTGTTTTGTTACATCTTTTTTCTCTTCTTTTTTGTCTTGTTATGTCTTAATGTGTTTTTGTCTTGTTACATCTTTTTTGTCTTGATACATCTTTGCCTTTGTCATCGTATGTCATTTTTGTCTTATGTTTTTTTCGTCTTGTTACATTGGTTTTGTGTTGATACATCTTTCACATTTTGTTTTTGTCTTGTTGCATCTGTCGTGTAATATGAACTCATGGATACACCAAATCATTGTTTTGTGTTTTTGTCCCATCCATTGAGAGTGAAATCAGTCTTGATGTTGGGAACAAGACTCAACATTGAGACAATGACTCAAAATAAAAATAATCAATAATTCCCCTCAAATGCATTCAAACCTAAGTAACAAGCCTTTTGAGAGTGCATTAAGTAAAAAGTACAGATGTTTGTGTTAGGGAGTAAAAGTAAAAAGTTGCCAGAAATACTCAAGTAAAGTACAGATACCTGTAAAATCTACTTCAGTACATTAATGAAGTATTTGTACTGAGTTACTTCCCACTTCTGGTATCCATTAGTCATTTGTTTTTCATTTTTGAGGTGACAGGTTCAGTGGCCGTGGTCTCACCTTTCTCTCTCTTGATGTTAGGGTTGGTGATGAACCAGGAGCGTGATGAGGCGAAGATGGCGGCCACGCAGAACTCTCCTCCGCTGGACTTGCTCGGGGAGATCTGAGGGGGCGGCTTAGCTTTGCTTCGGGAGGGAAAAGAGTACAACAGTGAGACAAAGTAAAAACTGTACTACTGGAGGTTTCAAAGGTGCTCAGTGTAGAGTTTGAACACTTTAACATGTCAAACTCATAATACTTCTGATCAAGTAATTGCTAATCCCACCAAATTTCCCATGAATCATGTTGCTGAAGAGCAGCCCACTTCCTGTCTTGTGCTGTAGAAACATCTACTCATCACTGATCAGGAACTACAGTTATGTTTCTAAACATATCTGCTGATTTATTAAAGTTAAAATGAGATATGTAGCACCTTTGAGACCAAGATTTGAATTTGTGTTTGTTTCATAAAACATAATGACCAGAATCTGATTTAGAGGAAGAGATGATTTTCAACAATAGAACACAAGAAATGCAACACCTTGGAGGCAAGTATATGAAAATTACACAGCGACATCTGTGAACAATAAACACAAACTTTATAAGAATTTTGCATGCAAGAAGCTAAGCAAGGGGAAGTTCAAATGCCTGCAAATAAAACATCCACCTTAGTAGCAGAAAGGCAGGAAATCAATTTTGCTCGGACACAAATGTCGATGTATGAAATATTCAGAAAATAAGCAACATCAGTCCAAAGCTCAAAATATATGTCTTAAAATGCTTGATCATCCCCTAAACACAAATCAGCCACCATTCTAGATAATTTTCTATCTGAAAAGGAAGGTATACATGACATTAGAACAAATAAAGGCACCGTGGGAACAATTACAAGCATTCTAATTGATTTCAATGTAACCACAGAGAGTTCCTTCAAAAACTGTAAAGAACTTCCTACGCCAAGAACAGTAACTATAACAATAATGATGATAGTGATGCAAACATCCACAATAAGGAACGATAACTTCTGTAAACGGTGACACCAAGCACGTGCTGTCAAAAAAAAGAAAGAAAAAAAGAAAACCAAAAGGATATGGGTTCAAGAAATTCTCCAAAGACAAGAAGAGTTGGGTAAAGAGATTTCATCTTCTGAAGACAAGTATTATTCATACTTTCGCATGAGTTCACATCAATTTGTGTGTCCTGGCGATCGTCAATGAGGAAATTTGCAAGGACAAAATTGATAAATCTGCTGATTATTTTCATTATTAATTGGTTAGTCTAAAATGTCAAAGAAATAATGTAAAAAATAATGTGAAATAGGCTCATCACAATTTCCCAGAGCCCAAAGTGACGCCCCCAGACTGTATCTTTTGTCCAATCAACAGTCCAGAACCCAAATACTCTATTTACTGTCGTAAATGACAAAGAAAAGCAGCAAATCCTCACATTTAAGTTGCTGGGATCAGCAAATGTTTGACATTTTTTTTCTTCAAAATGGCAAATTTTCATTTGCTTGACTCATCAATTAATCGACTTATCGTTGGAGCTCAACTTCTATTGTTACAGTCTAGACAGTCTGCCAGCAGAAACTAGTCACAATGGGCCTCCTGCATGAATTGTTCATAGGGACAGATTTGTTCTAAAATTGTTCATGCAAACAATTTTTGCAGCATTCATCAATACTTTTGTATCTCGAGTTCCCTCGACCACACGTGAGCCAGTACGCAAAAAAGTCAATTTGTGTGTTGACCTGGCTGCACTTCCTTCACACCCACAACAGAGAAACCTCTCCAACAATGCTCCAAAGCACTAATCCACATCTGCTTAAAAAAAAATCTCTTTTTCTTTTTGCTGTCCTTCAGTGGTAAGAATAGATTTGGCTCTCTGCACACGTTTCATGAATCCCATGTAGCGTTTTCGTAATTTGCTGCTACTGCTTTGTTTAGGGACAAATATAAGAGAAAAATAAGAAAACATTCATGCATGAGGCCGTTAATTCATCATCATTGGTCACTAGTGAACAATGTCATGCGAATGGTTAAAGGCACATATTTTCAGTATAATTTTACAGAGCTCCTCTAATGTATGGTGGGTATAAGTGCGTGTTTACTTCTTGTTTTGAGGAACTTGCAAGTCCTACATGCTCTTTCAATGACAGGCCTACTTCTCCATATAACAACGACCGATAACCCTTTCAGTCACACTGGATGCACATGATATACAATATTTATCACTCAATGGAACGTGCACCTCACAACAGAAGCATCTAGGCTTCCCTCCCTGGCTGCCTCGCTCTGCATCGGCCACAGGAGAGAATTTATTGGGAGTTATTGGATTATTCAGCATGTCAGGACTGTTTGAGAGGAAGCGGACACAGAAAGGGTTTTCAGCTGCAATAGGGTTCCCCATATGGTAATGATCAGAGAACAGTAGCGAGGTCTGGTATTATTGTCCGGCCTTATAACCAGCCTGGACAGTAAAACATGGTCACAGCAGTTCAGGCATGAGGTGGGCTAAGGGCTTGAAGACTCGTGGTGGTGTCACACACTCCCAGAGGGGTGCTTAACCTCGACCTTTGGAAACCACACTGGTGTGGAAGCGATGCACTCGCCTCTGTCTACACTCACTTGTTGGGAAAAGAGCAAAGGCAAAAGAAAGTTGATGTACTTTTTTTCTCTGTTTTGTTACTCTGTATTGCAGTTGAAGAAATATTTCAATTCAGTCCATCCTCAGCTCATGTAAGCTTTCAGGTGCAGAGCTGCGTACATGTGTTTTATATTTTAGCTTATGTGGAAGAAATATCAGGAGAAAAGGACAGTTAGCATGAGCAGGAAAGCCCCGATGGCTGCGAAAAAAAAAAAGAAAAAAGGTTGACGTACAAAAACTTTATTAACAACAGGGATACATATCTCACCTGGTGCCAAGCCTATCAAGAAATGTCAACCATTGGCTCCATCTATAAGCAAAGAAAGCAAACGTTTCTACAGTTTTTGCCACCTGCAGGCAATGAGCGTTCCTACTGCAATTCTTTTTCTATAGGTGCTTTTTGTATGTTGCATGCTGCGACAGGCTCTAGTTGCCACTGACACTGGACAGCACTAGTGGTTTACAGCAAACATGCCCAAACTTAACAATGCCGCATACCAATTTGAAATCTGAAAATGTTCTGCTGCCCACCAAAACCTTTAATCACAACACTGATCAACAGAGAAGACTAATCATTCCAATAATATTTAAGATACATTCAGGTGTTAATGTGACAGGTCATCAAATACAGTATAACACCTGTTAAGTGAGGTCAGATAAATGAATAATTAAATATGATTTAAATCCTACAGCTTTGTTTTATTAGTTCTGATTCCCTTGTCTAAAATTAATCATAAATATTTTATGGTAATTTTAAACTTATAAAAACAGAGACTTAAAGATGTTTAATTTATTTATTTTTCATGAACTCTCAAGGCCCGCCTGCAGGGCCTTCATGGCCCATCTGTGGACCGCAGCCCACACTTTTGGAATCATTGGTTTACAGAAATGGATGGATATGAAAAACTACAGTTTATTCCCAAGAAGGAAAAAAAGCGTATCGGTCAGGTTTGGTTAGCCACCAGCAGGCATCCTGATCGCCCCCTGGTGGCTGGCTGCTGTACAGGTCAAAATCCTGCTATCCAGTGTTACTAGGTAGGACATGGGCCAAACTAAAACATCAACATCCATGTTAAATAAATTTTTCATTTTAGGTAGTTCTTATCACGCTGATTTTAACTGTTATTTTTCCTGACCAGTTTGATTTTTAATTAGTCATTTGATGACATAAAACCAGGGTTCATGCCATGATTGACAGCTGAACTCTGCTCATGACTGAGTCAGCTGGCTGTGTGGGCGGGACCTCAGAAGCGCAGCTCCAATGCTGTTCACTACTGTGCAGAATATGACTCCAAATGACATCACCAGCTCAAGATGGCCGCGCTCATATCAAGGATATTTTGGCTTCAGTTTTGCACAATGGCAGGAGGTGGAGAAGCGTCGTCTGTCTTTTATTTATGTCATTGCTAAACTAGTGCTGTCAATCGATTAAAATATTTAATCGCGATTAATCTCATGAATGTCATAGTTAACTCGCGATTAATCGTACATTAATCGCACATTTTTATCTCTTATAAATGTCCCTTGAATTATCATTTTAATACTCTTATCAACATGGAAAAGTGGATAGGCTTGCTTTGTGCAAATGTTTTTTACTGAAAACAACGTGTAGTGTTATATTTCACACTACTTAATGCACTAGATTCATACTTTTCCAAATTACCTCTGTGTTAAATATTGTCAGAGATGCCGCATACGGACGGATTTACCTCCATCAGCTGGCGGTAATGAAATGCGCTAAATGCATTTCAGACGCTAAAATCTCCCGAAGAATCCAATCCAAACATAGATGAATGAAAGGTTGTTTGTAATATATATAATTCTAATTTGTGATCACTGACTTTATTAAGCCGACTGCATCTAACACAGCGTCACGCAGCGTGCAGCCTTGATGGAGACGCTGTAACGTCTGACCGCAAACAAAGTAAGTGATCCGTGTCAGCTTAATATCATGACTTTAAAAGCACCGAATTAACGAATTTCGTTATAATAAAATATGAAGAATTGTAAAATATAATTTCTTTGAGGCTGTTCAGTCTAACGAAGATCAAGTGTGGCTAGTTCAGTCATTATTGTTCATTATTGATAGTGCTGAAATTATACTTTCTGCCTAAAATAATTGATACCTTGATAATACACTACCTACCAGCCTTAGGGTGGAGCAGCCATTCACTACATGATGTGTTGTGAAATGCACACACATTAATGTGGCGGCTGCAGAGTCGTCGTCGTGGCCACAGCTTATAAAAACTACAAGTTCACTTGGTCACAATGAACGTTAATCTCGCGATAAAAAAAATGACGCCGTTAAAATTGATTTGCGTTAACGCGTTAATAACGCGATATTTTTGACAGCACTATGCTAAACACATATAAGACTAGGGTTTGAACTTAATGTTTAGCTTGGTTGATACATTTGGTCATGGAACTTTATTTTTGACTTTGGAATCAATATTATCAACTCAAGGTTCACTCATGTGAATAATACCTGTAAATGTATTAGATAAACAAATTTGCATTTGCATGCATTTAAAATTTTTTCAAAAGCTAAAATATGACGTTTTAAAGCCACAAGCCAAATTGAAATGTTTCCATTTTTTAAATTCATTTCTTATATTAATTTATACATTTTGGCAGATGGAAGAGTTTAACTATTAAACATTAAATCGCAAACACACAAAGAGAAGAAATGACTTCAGCTTTTACTCTCATTGCCTGTAGGTGGTGCAAGTGTTCAGAGGCTTTTTCATTTGGGCCTGTTTCAGGTTATTTGACCCCAAAGGCCAGTTTGTTTGATCACTGTGTACACATTACGATTCACTGATCTGTGCCCAGGTCCATTTGAGAAGCTGGTCTTGAGTACCATCCATGTGTACTCGGGTACAGTTTTCATCAGGTGTGAAAACTACTGTACCGAAACACAAACTGCTTGGCCATGGCTGAAAAAAGCAGGAAGGCAGACGAGGGTTGTTTTTAACATTGCCTTAAAAATATGAACAATAGTGGGTATAATGCGAAGGTTGACTCCATTGCATGGGCTTGGGTGGGCTTTTCTACACTGTAGCAACAACATTAAAACAAATTGCATTACTAATGTGAAAAGCTGAGTGACATGAGTGTGGAGACGGTGGACATTCGTACTCAGGCACTGTACAAAGCAGTTGTATCTAATATGAATGCCTCCATCTGCAGGTCTTAACTGCTGCTGCTATTAACTTTTCCATTTCATAGAAGGTGCAGGTTGGTCTGTATAGAATCCTCTGACAATGACCAAAAGTGACAAAAGTGAAAATGACAAAAAGTCCAAACCTCATTGATCCGTCTGCCTCGCGGGAAAAAGTGTAACAACAATGTAATACAATGTAATAAAGGCAGCAGTTCAACAAAAGTGCTTGTAAAGACAGATGGCGTGTCCAGTAGTTCAGCTAACTTTTACAGTACTAGGTGCTGAAAGACCTGTTGCTGGTAAAACTCTCTTTCTGTTGCCTCCATTCAGACTGTCAGCACCTCGTAAATTACTCCCTGGACACAGGGAGATGTTGATGTCTTTGTTTGGCCAACGCCGTGTGAAAGAGGGATCAGAAAAGAGGAAGTGGCGAAGTATAGTCATAAGAAAGGCCTCTATACAAGTTTCGTAGCTTGTATTTATTAGTGCTGGGTCAAGGGGAGAAGGCTGAATAACCAAATATCCACAGTAAGCCCCGTCTGCAAAAGGAAGATGGAGGGGGGAGATAAAGTCACACTCAGGATATTGCGTTGGCTAACTCCAGGGTGCCCTTGTCTTCTCCTCCAAGCTCTTCCTCGGGCCTGTTCATTTGACAGTGCATCCAGAGGAAAACCCATTTAACAAACAGGTCCTGTTAGCTATCCACTCGCTATGAGGGAGCGTTTCCATTGCTGCGGTTTTTCCCCAAGCATGTCCTCTCTCTTCTGCCTTTAAATCTCAACAATTCTTGACCAGAGTAAGGCAAATCAAAAGGAAAATGCAATGGGAAGGAAATGAAAAAAGACATAAAACACAAGAGATATGTATAGTCTTTAAACTTTCTAGAACCCCATTATGATCCATTAAACTGAAAATGGCTATAAGCATGTTAAAAAGTAAGGGAATAGGGGAAACAGGGGATCTGTTAGTCACAAGACACCATATAACTTCTGTTCATTGCTCACGAGAAGGAACAGTATTCCCGACTTTGGCTGTGTGGGAGTTCTGCAGGGTCGAAGTTCTTCTTTGGTGAGGTGTTTAATTGCCGAAAACCCTGGTGTTCCATCTCTCCCATTGCTGGAAAATATGTTAAACCCTCAAAGGCCCTGTGGTTCACTGGTTTCAATAACCCAGGAAGCACAAATCCTATTTCGGGGCAAGACGATGTTGGTTTTCAAGGGTGAGAGCTCGGGGCTGACGAATATACCACACAGCAACTTAGACTGTGTACTAGAAGATATTCTAACCTCCTCGTGTTGACTTTGGACACAAGTGGAAGTTGAATAATAAATCAAGGAAAAACATTGTTTAAACCTGACAGATTTTCTTGAAGAGACATGACATATCAGCGAGGGAGGACTTTTAAAAGGCACAGTAGAGATCATATACTAACAAAGCACATGCATGTACGTAATCACACACACCAATGGGTATACTTGTAAGTCTGTGATAGCAGGCTATAATACTGGCTCCCCACTGTGGTCTCATGGCTGATGAGCTGGGTTTGGGCCTCTTTGAAGAGGCCTCAGCTAGCGTCGAGCCTGCCAACAGGACCAAAGATCACAGCTCAGCTCTCGTCTCCTCCGGGTACAGTGACCGCTGAAGTTTATTCATCTGTGTTTTAAATCATCCTTTTCCTCTTGATCTCACTTGAAGTGGCTTGAAAGTGTTGAGGTTTCTTGCCCTTACGACAGAGAGGCACAGCTCCAGCAGACAAGGGCCTAATCCTGCTCTCCATATGGAGGACAACGGGTTTTTGGAGTGGACCAGCGGTAGGGGAATGGGTTGGCGAATGACACCAAGTTACGAAAAACGAAACCCGATATCAATAAATTATGAAACATAAATATACTAAAAGAGAATTGGGCGCACGAGGGGATGGGATGTCACTAAACAAACAGCAAATCTCCCTTTTTTTTCTTCTCCCTCCACAAGATTTCCTTTTGTAGGATTGCCCTTTGCTAGGGAGTGGAATCCATTTTCTTTGCAACTTTAATTCACTGAAGACTACTCACATGCCATTTCCACTTTTAATTTAACAAATGAGGACTCTTGACTGAGCTAATAGCTTTTCCTCAAGGGCATAATTCAATCTGCGACATCAACCATCAAAGTCCCTTCGCATTACTATGTCCGGGGCTAACGTGAGGCGCCTCCGAGGGGGGATGGAAGTCCAGTGGCAGCTTCCATTTATTTTCAGGGCCCTCGCAGTAAACAAATATGATAGAGCTCACTTGAGCTGGCAATCCAGTGACAAAGAGCTGCACGGTTGTCGTTTGGCTGCCGATTCTGGGCCATATGGATAATTCGAATCAGAAAAGGAGCCGGTATTGAGACTGCGACCAGGAAGGGAGAGGAAGACAGAGAGGGGGAGAGAGAGAGAGAGAGCGAGAGGGCAGTCATGTGGAGGACACATCCTTCAACGTCACATTTATTATTTTACAACAGCCCTTGGAAAAGAGGCAGCCTTGGGGCTGTGTCGAACACACGGCACTAATGACAACCACTGGGGAAACTCAGCGAACATTGGAGAATGGGCATCAAATGTTCAAGGAGAAACTAGGATTTTTTTTTCTACCTGTTCTCATTCCCTATATTCTGCCTTGTGTGACATACAAAGCATGTATAATGCAAAATCAGTTGCTTAAAATACACATTTATACCATGAAATAGAAAATCAAGAAGGCGTTCATTGCATCCTGAAACAGGAAATAAAAGTGGGCTCTGTTTTTAAAATTTGTACCTCTACTCCGGGTACTACTGAGCTTTCAGAGGGCATGCTAAATGCTGAAGCAGAAATTGGCGAATGGACTGTCATAGCTCACGTCTCGAGACATACACTATTAGAGAAACAATATAGGTTTAACTAGCTCCAATTTGAGCGGAAGGCAGTTATTGTGAGGGTCAAGATTCCGATGCTAATGATGTGTACCTTTGAAAAGTATACGCTCTGAAATCACTAAGGGCCTAGATTAAGCGGGAGGTGGATGAAGACAGAAAGAAAAAAGCTTCAATTAAAAAGTATGAGTGACTGCCCACAACAAAAGACGAAACCCAAGACTTGGGGAAGGCACCACATGCTATTCATTTTCTAAAGTGAATGGAGTCAACAGGGAGGAGCTGGGGAGCAGGGAGCCGGGAAGGGAAAAGTTCACTTCACTGAGCCACTCAATCATCTCTCCATAAGTGACTCTGTCATAATGGGGCTTCTTTTAAAAGCTTGTAAGCATCTGATTTCACGAGACAGCGTTGACAAGAGACTTGGCTTCGGCCCCGTGCAAGAAAAAGCTCCTTGAATAGGAAGATGCCATGCCCTCTAACATTTGATTCTCAGTGCAGGGATTAAAAAAAAAAAAAATCAAGCTTGACTCCAAATTTAAAAGTGAATGATAATCATTTATTTTTAGCAGGATATCTTATTACATTGCCTTTTGTTGCTGTTTTTGACCAAACAAATACGTAGCAAGTCATCCATCTTTCTTGCCGATGTCTTTTTAAGTCAAAATGGAAGCTGTGTTACAATTTTACTTGATAATAAAGGGAAAATGCTGATCTAGGGGTTGTTTTTTCTACAAGTCTGTATAACTACATGAATCTCATCAACACATTTTTGTGGTCATTTTTGTGTTGTTTTTTTTATCTGGCTTTTACAAAGGAAAATTATATTTCCATTCTTAAGTGGTGAATTTGCTCTAAGGATGCTTTCCACGCATGCACATATGGTATTCCCTAGATCAGTGATTCCCAGAGACTGGCTCGGGACCCACAGGTGGGTCACAGGACATTTTATTTGGGTTGCCAAATAAATAAGACTATGGAAGAAATTCTGCAAATTTAACGTTTCAAATGTGTATATTGTTTTACTGATGAGAGGAAAAAACGAGTGACTGTTAATTCCACCCAAATGCACGTATTTTGTCTCATTTATGAAGGAGGCTAAAATGTCTTTATTATTATTATATTATTATATTATTATTATAATTTTCCAGAGGAAAAAAAAACAATTAGATGGCCTGTTAGCACTGCTTTATGCATTTATTTCTCCTTTATAAAGGTATTTTACATCATTTACAACTTGCGTACACATGGATATCCGCACAGAGCCTATGTGTCCATAATACTGACACTTGCGTACTCAGAGACGCAGTATCAAGTTTTGGTTTTAGCTCTCCCCCCAAAGCCACGATCGGTGTGGTTTTTAGGTGCAAACAGCCACCTGTGAGCTAAACATCAGACTTTAAATCACTGGATGAACATGGAGACGTACACAGTGATTCAGAGATCTCGAACCAGGCTAGCTCACTATTTTTATGCTTATTCTAGATTAGCAAGACATTTGTCGATATTCAGAATATTACATGAGGTGAGGATGAGCATAAACTAAATAAGAACCAATGCTACAGTATTTGCTGAGTTGAGGTGATATGTCCTTTTAAAAGAGTTTAAAACAGTCTTACTGATTTTTGGCCACTCATTATATCCCATCGTGACTTTATAGTCAATGAGTGCTAGCACTCACCTAATTAAACATGTAACATAACTGAGTTATTCACTTTTTTCCACAGGAAACAGCACGGTGCTGTAGCTGGACACAAGGCAAGTGTTAACCGTGAAGGTGAAAGTTGTGAAAATCAAAACACTGAACTGAAAGATGATAAAATGCTCCGTAGAGCTGAGTGGGATTGCAGAGTCAGGTGATAATTCTCAGTGGTTCATCACTTTGAGTGACATCTTTCACATTACAGTGATTTGACCCATTGTTATTACAAAAATATTAATTAGTGCAGCTTTAAATTAAACTGTTTACTTATAATCAACTCAACAGTTTGCAAAGAACATCTTGTAGGAGGAGGATGCACATCACTCACAGTTCTATACCCACACAAGACACTGTTCACAATAATACCAGAATATGACAGGGCACAATTTCTGCGTGCAAACACACATCAGATGGAAAAAAAAAAGTAAAACCAAAGCGGGCTAAAAGAAAATCTGAACAACATGTGTTTCACACAAAGGCGTTATTCTTGGAAAAAACATCATGGAGGGTCTAAACAGAGAGAAAGAAAAAGGCAAGAGGACAGAGATGCCATTTTATAGTGGGTGGCTCGAAGAAACCACACGGTGACCAGACAAGAAGCGCTGTGACATTGCCCTAAAGCCCTGCAGTACGTCCCCTGAACTACCACTGATGACACAGCCCTAAAGCATGCATGTATTAATTAAACTGGCCATACAGGATATATGCACACTATATATAAGCACTAAATCCAACATAAATTCTCTGTTCGCTTTCATAGCCGTGGCTTTAACACAACATGTTGAATCATCCTACTACAAAAGCTCAACATACACAGAAAAAAATTGAAGGGTTTGCAAAAAACACAACCAAAAAAAGGCACAAAAAAAAGGGATGAGAAAATAAGAAACACTCCTCTTTGGGATTTTTTTCCCCCCTGAGGAATGACTGCACAAACTCTGCGGAATGTGTTGAAAATATACCAGGAGACAAATGAGAGGTAAAGGAGGCGGTGTGCTGTGGCGGAGTGTACAGTTGCATGCTGCCGAAAGGGAGCCAAGGAGAGGGGAGAGGCAAAACTCACCATGGAGTTTTAATGGCAAAACATCCCGCCCCAAAGAGGTAGGGTCTTCATGAGGGTGGGGGGAGGGTGAAGGGGAGTTGGGGGGGAGGAGGGGAGGGGGGGTGGATACAGAGATAGACGGAAAAACCATTATTAAACTAGCACACTTGAGCAAACACACTTTTCACATTACATACTTTTTGACGTGTCTGTTTAAGTGCACAACACATATGAGGCAGGAAACAGAATGTCTGTGCGCTAAGATGGATTCGAAAACCTGCGGGATGGCTTGATGATTCATCTGCTCAAGCTGCTCCGTAAAGTGTGATACCATATATTTGGCAGATGCAGCATGTCCACAGACTTTGATTTTTTTTCTTTCTTCGGACATATGTCATCTTTTTTTTTTTTTTTTGTCTCGGGTACATGTGCAGAAACATGTAGGTCTGAATCCAACCGTGTAAATACGACACAGAAAAGCCGATGGGAAACGGCCCTGATTGTTGAGATTGAGAAAGAGTATGAAGGGTTTGTCCGATTTGTATAATAACTGGGGACACCAATAAAACTAACAGCGCTCTGGCATTGTTGAGACAAGGAGTTGTGTGTTTGCATGGGACTTCTTTTTTTAGTGCGAGTGTGTATTTATGGACGTGCATTGTCTTGTGAATGTGCGTGCCTGTTGGGAAGCGAGGGTGTGGGCAAGTGTGTGTTCACTGTGATTTTGTTAACAAGTACACAGTGTGTGTGTGTGTGTGTGTGTGGTGTCTTTTTCAGGGTGTATTTCTGTCTATCTGTCAGTTTGTGCGTGTTTCTAATGTTTACAAGACATTAGGAGTGGGAGTGTGTTCCTGTGTTTATTCTGCATGTCCAGAGATAGTGACAGAGCTCCGTAAACAGTTTACAGTAAATAAGCCTTTTCCTTACAGCAATAAAGGTCCGATGAGACTGAACTCTGTCCCCGCCAGCCAACCTCCCCGAGTCATGAAAAACAGAATCCCCAGCCAACCAAAGCACTCTGCAGCACTTCTTTATTTTATCGCTTTTCTCTGCATCCGCCCGGGCCCTCCCAACGACAGCACACGGTCTTCAATTAGTCTTGGTACATGGATGTGCAGAGAAACGTTACTCCGGGAGACAGGGAGCAACAATTTGCCCCGGAATGTCTTACTCCTGGAGCGCAAGTTGACAAATGAACATGCTGGTTGGTGTAATGGAGGCCCCTGGTAAACTGCCACTTATCAAAGCGCTGCAGAGGGGGGTGGACGGTCTCTACCGCCTACCCTCCGCTGAGCTTATCGAACCCGCTGAGCCCCCACTCCGGGCCTCCAGCTGGGTAAATGGATGGACACCAGTGGGAGAGTGATGGATGAGTGGGGTGAGATCTCCATGGGGGTACGCAAAAAGGTCAAGTAGGCTTTGGGGTTTACAAGATGCCACTTTGAATTTTCTCCCTCCTATTTTCTTGGAACTTATTGTTGGTAGAATTTAGTTTTGGTTGCAAAGAAACTTGAGGAAAAACTAAATATCCATTCAGGCTCGTGGAGGTCTCAGTTTAAAAACCACCTTAAAAAGTCACCTCTGTTACTTCACATTCATCCTTTTAGGCATGTCATGTTTACAGTAAAAAGAACCTAAAAGCACTTGATAATAGGGGAGTAAATCACAAGTTTCATCACAATACAATATTATATCAATTTACATTTGATCTGCACATTCGAGGGGTCTGCAATTGATATCACACGATATATGTCCATTTAATACAATCAGTATTTTGGACTAAGCAATATGACTCATATATATATCAATATTTACCTTTATTTACACATTTTCTCTAACATAACATGCTGTAAATTCTGTAGAATAGTGGAAATGAATGATGAACTTTCAGACAATGATGTATTGCTGTAGATTAAACTACCCAACAGTAGGTCTGAGTGA
Organism: Lutjanus campechanus; assembly: GCA_027495735.1. Taxonomy (NCBI): domain Eukaryota; kingdom Metazoa; phylum Chordata; class Actinopteri; order Lutjaniformes; family Lutjanidae; genus Lutjanus; species Lutjanus campechanus. The sequence continues at coordinate 12,415 of JAJHUR010104380.1, read as the reverse complement.
TATGGACAAAATCAAATATCACAATATTTTGACCATATACCTTGATGTTGCCACAATATTGTAGGGATGACTATGGGTGCTTTCACAAAATATTAACACAATGAGATTTTTAGAGCTGCAACGATTAATCGATCATCAAATAATTTTGATAATCAATCAGTCTTTGTGAGTCATTTTCTAATTCAAAAAATGACCAAATTCTCTGATTTCAGCTTCTCAAATGTGAATATTGTCTGGTTTCTTCAGTCCTTTTATGACAGGAAACTGAATATCTTTGTGTTCTGGACATAAGAACACATTTGAGGGCGTCTGCTTGGGCTTTGGAAAACAGTGATCGCCATTTTTCACCATTTTGTGACATTTTACAGACCAAACCACTACTTGGTACAGAATCGATTAATCGAGAAAATAACTGACAGATTAATTGATGATGAAAATAATCCTTAGTTCCAGCCCTAGAGATTTTTATTAAATAATTATTAGTAATGTGGATATAATGACCAGGTGGGTAATGGCAAATAACAGAGCAGCTAGAACAGTCTGGTATGTTCATGAAATGGCATCACTTTACTGAAATGAAGCCTTAAAAACCAGGAAAAGACAATACTTATGCCATAACATGTTATAACAATATCTAAAATCTAAGTAGATATCTAGTGTCATATAATGATATTGATATTATATCTCTATATTGCCCAGCCCAAGTTACATTTATGCCAACTCACAAAAAAACAACTACATTATGATTTGACAATTCTATGACTGAACTCTTCCAGACATTTGTGACACAGACATGCCATGGGAATTTAAAAATAAAGGCGTATCTTAAAGATATCAAACGATATTTTCACTTTGGATAGATAATATTTAATCGTAGAATACTGATTCGATATAATGATTCAATGTAACACTACATCCTCCTAATTGACAACAGCCTATAGTTGCATGAAAGTTATTGAAAAGTTTGAATAATTAGGTGTTTATCGTAGAATTGTTGTGTAGATACAAGACAATTTGAGCAAAACGCTAAAGAAAAGTGCTATTTTACACAGTGCACAAATTTGGCCTTTGCTGCTCGATAAAACAATATTGTCAAGCTAACAATAGCAACTAATGCACCTTTTACACTGGGCTCTCAAGAGTCAAGAGTCCAGCAGCTTGTGCAGACAATCCAACTAAAGGTTAAGTTTGGAATCGTTCTGGTTGCCCAGTGAAATGAGGTCAAAGTGAACCAGTGATTAAACTGTCCACTGTCATGCATGTTGCGCTCTCTGGGAGTTGTTGTCAGAAGTTTCAGCTTGATCCTGATCCTTGTTTTCTCTACCGATGTCTGACTGTGGACAAACCAAGCCTCAGAACAGCAACAACAGAGGACGCTGCGGCACTGCCAACAACGTGTGACCCTCTGGAACTTGATGAGTGGAATTGGCTTGGACATGGCATCATCACAAGTTCAACTTTAACACACGACGCTCTAAAATCTCTCCCAAACAACTGCATGTCTATGGGTCCTGTGTGTGCATGTATAGATTTCATGCATATGTATCTGTAAAATAACAATAAAGTGAAAAAAAAACAACAACTCAATTCCCCCCTAGGGGATTAATAAAGTAATTCTTAAATGAGGGTGTGATTTGCTGAGACATACAAAGGGGAGATTGAGTTGCTTCTGAAACCTGGTGGCCTAAGACACAGACCATGTGATCACAACATCCCTCATAAAATTTGATTTGGGAACTTTTGTTACATATCGTCCCCTTTGTTCTGTCCTTATCTTTCCTGTCTGTCTCTACTGTCCACTGTCAAATAAAGGCATTTTTTCTGACATTTTATGGACCAAACAATTAATCTACTAATCAAGAAAATAATCAGATTAATTAATAATGAAAACAATCGTTTGTTGCAGTCCTAATATGACCAAATCATTTCTCACTTTCATATCCAGATAAGGATAACTATCACAACATAGCACATTAAATTCAATTAATAGTTTATTAAATGGAAATGTAAAGGCCTTTTTAGGTTAGCGGTGTCTCTTGTGGGG
>JAJHUR010104380.1:0-10351 GCA_027495735.1 Lutjanus campechanus | reverse complement strand
GTTTCAGCTTGATCCTGATCCTTGTTTTCTCTACCGATGTCTGACTGTGGACAAACCAAGCCTCAGAACAGCAACAACAGAGGACGTTGCGGCACTGCCAGCAACGTGTGACCCTCTGGAACTTGATGAGTGGAATTGGCTTGGACATGGCATCATCACAAGTTCAACTTTAACACACGACGCTCTAAAATCTCTCCCAAACAACTGCATGTCTATGGGTCCTGTGTGTGCATGTATAGATTTCATGCATATGTATCTGTAAAATAACAATAAAGTGAAAAAAAAAACAAAACTGAATTTCCCCCTAGTGGATTAATAAAGTAATTCTTAAATGAGGGTGTGATTTGCTGAGACATACAAAGGGGAGATTGAGTTGCTTCTGAAACCTGGTGGCTTAAAACACAGACCATGTGATCACAACATCCCTCATAAAATTTGATTTGGGAACTTTTGTTACATATCGTCCCCTTTGTTCTGTCCTTATCTTTCCTGTCTGTCTCTACTGTCCACTGTCAAATAAAGGCAAAAATGCTGAAAAACTATTTAACCTAGGGTTGATGTTAGGGCTGTGTGCAATGATTAATCAGTTAATCAAGTATTAATTGACTATTAAATGAATTGCTAACTATTTTAATAATTGATTTGAGCCATTTTAAAAAAAAAAGTCAAATTTTCTGATTTTAGCTTGTAAAATATGAATATTTTCTGGTTTCTTTACCCCTCCCTGACAGTAAACTGAATATATTTGGACTGCAGAGAAAAAACATTTGACATTTGAGGATGGAATCTTGGACTTTGGGAAATGCTGATCAACATTTTTCATCATTTTCTGACATTTTATGGACCAAACAATTAATCTACTAATCAAGAAAATAATCAGATTAATTAATAATGAAAACAATCGTTTGTTGCAGTCCTAATATGACCAAATCATTTCTCACTTTCATATCCAGATAAGGATAACTTTCACAACATAGCACATTAAATTCAATTAATAGTTTATTAAATGGAAATGTAAAGGCCTTTTTAGGTTAGCGGTGTCTCTTGTGGGGAGTAGAGTAGAGTTAGAGTTTTCTGGTAGGTGTCAGACTTTTCATACTCAAAACATGTCCATGCAACACAAGTAAGCCCAGACAAATGTTTCCATTTTTATCATGATATGGTCTGGGTGTAATTTAAAATCTGCATTTGAGTGTGCCTTTCAGTTTAAAATGGCCCAGATGAGATGAGACGTCTTTTCATTTTCAAAAAGAGAAATTCACAAAAAACTAGAAGTAGATGATTCTTCTGGAGTGTTTTTTAAAATCATGAATAATTGCTACAATATGGGTTGTTATACTGAAATGTAGAGCAATGAAGCTTTAGTGTTGCAAATTAGAACGTCAAATTGCACGGTGCTTACAATAAAACAAAAGAGTGAGGTCATGTTGGGAAAACTGTCCACCACGTTGAGCTGGCAGTAAACAGTTTTGACCACAGTGTAGACAAAGACCGCCCAGTTATGTGACACACTGCCCGATCCAGCAGGTTTGGTGGAAAAAGAGTCCCACACAGGTTAGTGGCATGTTGGGAAACGCAGGTTAAACATGGGTCAGTGGAGTAAAAAGGGGTGTAAGACTGCGAGTGGGTGTGTTACTGAGAGGGCGCAGAGGAAGAGAGTCAGGAGAGAGGGGAAAAGAGCCAGAGCGATCGACCTGCGAGGGTGACGACCCCACTCCCGGAGAATAATCGTTCACACATTCATCTCTTAACCCGTTGGCCCTAATAGCGGCTCCGCCTGGGCCATTAAAAAGGGAGGGAAGTGAGGTGATTTGTGCAAATGGTTTAGTCTTGCTGCCATGTGATGCTAGGCATTGCATTCTTAAAGCCCCTTTCTAGCTCTGGCCTCTGTGTAAGACAATGGCTCTAACACTGGGCCGGCTCTTACATACGTATTACAGTAATCTGAGGGCACATCTGCAGCGGGTCACAGGGTCTCTTTCATTCGCTCGCTGTTGTCTTTCTTGTTACCTCGCCTGCACTCGATCTGCATTTGCTTGAAAATGTCATCAGCCGGATTTGGTCAAGGGTGATGTTTTGTTTTCTTTCCATTTGGATTTTCATTTGTCTGTGTTAAAGTCAGACAGTGTGTAGATGGGATAAGTGTGCGACAGCTTGTCTGCTTGCAAATCCCAAATTTATCAGACAGGCATTTTGACAAGTTAAATCTGAACCCATAGAACTCTGGTGACTAAAGCGGGGCGTACACTGTCTGATTTTGGAAATGCTGTTCTTTAATTCCAACTCCTACGATACGAGTAAATCATCTGAGATGTAAAGCCAAAACTCACGATTTATGTGCTCAAGCTGTATAGCCCAATCATCGAGCGACAAAATGAGCACTCAAACAGGACAAGAAAAATAGAATAAACGTCCCGTCTGATCCAGCAAACTGTTCTGGCTATTGATTATTGTCAATAAAGATTTGTTTGAGAACTCTGAGGCAGGTAGAAGTTTGTTTGAATGTTTGGTAGCAACAGTTCTAACAAGTCTTATTCGAACTTGTAATGAAAACAAAAAATTACTCACATGACATTACACACGTGCTTTACGTTGCAAAAACGGTCGCAGTTTCGTTAGTTTAGGGGGGCAAAAATGGTTAGCTTTAGGACAAGATTATGGTTTGGGTTAAAATAACGCAGTATGTTTTAGAATTGATTTTAAGATTTTACCGTTGACTTTTAAAGCTCTTTAAAATTCTCTTGTTATATATCTGATCTCTTAGTCACATATGAGCCGGTACGTTGCCTGAGATCCTCTGGCAGAGGTCTTCTATCTGTTCCTCGGGCTCGGCTTAAAACTAAAGGTGAGACAAAGTTATGGAACGAGCTGCCTGAAGAAATCAGGTCAGTAGAATCAGTCACTTATTTTAAATCTCTTCTTAAAACATACTTTTATCCAAGATCCTGATTTTACTTGATTTTCATTAACTGCTTTTTATCTTTTATTTTCCTTGGTTTTTTCTGACTGTCTTTTACTGGTTTTATTTGTTTTATTGTCTTGGATTTTATTCAGCTACTTGGACATTGTTTTGTGATCAACTTGTTTTATAATTTGCTTGTTATGAAGTTGTTCCCTTGTGTGAAGCCCTTTCTAAAATGTGTATAGAAAAGTGCTCTATAAATAAAGATAATTATTATTTTCATTATTATTATTGTCACCCTGGTCTCGTGGGTGAAAGTCCTGTGCTTGTTTGAGCCATCCATCCATCTCCAGACTTAGACGTTCTTGCTTCTTATACTTCTCCTGTCATGTTTACTACGTCCACTAGGGGGCACTGCCAAACACTAAGTGGATATATCAGTTGGAATAAACTGCTTGCACTTTACACCAACACACATGTTTATGTGGTGAGGATGGGCTGGCTTCTCCAGTTCGCAGAGAGAATCAGAGGTAAACTAGCTATGTTTTACTGTCCATATTTTCTGTCCAAGACACATCGTGTTGCCATGGCATTTTTACAGGCCATGGAACCAGCCCAGTTCTGGTTCAAGCACCTAATTTTGAACCATTCATTTCCACAACAAATAAATAGGTTCATAATCTGTAAAGTTGATTTCCAGCTGGAACCAAATTATTTTTACCTTGAGAACTACATGGGGGCGTGTCATACAGTATAATGATCCTTGATACAACTGTTTCACTCATAACCTGTGGAAACATGGGCCGGTTCACGAGGTAGCATCAAGGTTCTGAGGATCTTGAACGAAACCGGTTCAAAAGCCAGTGCTAATTTGGTGGGAAAGAGCCCTCAAACGCTCTCTTTGTGCAGGTGCAGTGAGAAAAAAGGCACTGACCACAGGGGAATCAACTCATGGCTAAAATTAAAATTTTCCCAAAACCTCTGACAGCCATTCGGGAGCTGTTGATTGCTCCTCACTTCCCCCTGTAGAATGCATGGCAAATCATAACTGATAAATGAGTCATAGAGCTCAAAAATGGGTTCAGAAATGGGCTCAAATCGTACAGTGTAGCCCGGTTTTAGGACGAGTAGACATTCTATGGAGCTATTTGAATATTTTTCCTCTGTTTTGACGATGACATTTCACCAAGAGGGAATCATTTGATTTTGTCACCAATGTCTTTCTTCCCCAAGATTTAATTCATCTGGGGCCAACCTTCTGCCAAATTTGGCCGGCAGGAAACAAGAGGCCGGGTCAGAGCCGACACTCCTCTCCTTGTCTGGGAACTCCCAGGAGACTCTGAGGACTAGCAGAAGCTTGGCTGAGCTCCTCCACTCCCTGACCTGGCCTCGTCTACAGGGGGGCGAGGTTATCAGGCGGATGCTGAGCCACATCCGACTCCATCTCCCCACTTCGATGGGGGGGGGGCTCTGCATGAACTTGAGGTTTTCTTTGATGTTAAAAATCTGAGGTAACTGCAGACAAACAGCAGTGTTTTGCGCATTGGTGGTCTGTAGGCGTGCTGGGGTCTGTGAAGGTATCCCCGCAGTTGGCCTGGTCCCACAAAGGGGGTAAAAGCTCCATTAGCATGTCTATCTGCATGTGTTGTTGTTGTGTGTGTGTGTGTGTGTGTGTGTCACGGCAGAGTGCACACAAAGGCAGCCTGGTAGGGAATGTAGGTTAAGCAGCTGGTGTGTTCCTCTGCCGCCCTGCCAACAGGGATCTGCTCATACAGGTGTAAATACAGCTGCCGGACGCTCCTCTCTCTCTCTCTCTCTCTCTCTCTCCATCACGCACGCACACACACACACACACACACACACAAAGAGAGACAGGGAGGACTGGCTGCACAGACAGACAGATGGTGCCTGGGCACTCCTGTGCAAGTATAGCGTGAAAGCATATGATATCACCCCCCACTCTAGGGGCCAAACCTGCTGCTTCTCTCAGTGTGTGTGTGTTTGTGTATGTGCGTGTGTGTTTTTGGTGAATTGGTGCAGCGACGTGCATGCAGGAGCAGGCCGCACAGCTGCATGTCCTGATGCATTAATACTGACGCCTCCTCTGGACTGGATGGATGGAGACAGCCCACCAGGCCTGATCATGTCCTGAAGAGCCAATGAAGCTGTTTGAGGTGTTTTATGAGCAAGTATAACAGGTGAAAAATGTTAAATATCAGTAGATTTCTGACACTAAGACTATGTTAGGTCAAGGATGAAGCTGGCAATATTATTCATTGTACATATTGTCAACAAATCCCATGAAAAGACCTAAACCAAGGATCGATCTTCTTTGTCGGTGCCATAGAGCTCCATAGAGCCACACTGTTGCACTTGTCTTCTCTCAATCACAGAAACACTGTCTTGCTGCCCCAAAAATTCAAGAGGGCACCAAATGTTGATTAATCCACAGCTGAAAAAGCCCTAACAAATGCACTACTTCCTCCACTTGTATAAAACTACAGCACCCAGCTTTCTTTAGGAAAATATAAGCCTTTTTATCCAGACCAGGCGTAAGCTGGGAGGGGATCATGTAATCATTTCCATGTGTATGTGATGCTTGGACCTGCATCTTGTCTGGAGCTAATCTCAAATACTACTGGACTGATCAGCCTAATTTATTTTTGTGCAAATCCATGAATGTATTGTTGAAGGACCTCTGTGATTCACAATACTTGATTTTTTTCTTTCTTTTACTTTATGGCAGGAGGCAATATGTTTTCAGGTCTTCCCATTCTTGTGAACGTTCAATTTCAAGAACAACTTGAGGGAATTTCTCCAAACTTGGAACAAATGTTGAGTTGCAGGTTGTTTGAAGTTGTGAATTCTTACGAACAAATTAATTCTTATTAATCTTATTAATTAACTAAAGCAAACCAAAACATTTCATAAATTACATATATTTCATACATATATATAAATCTTTAAAGAATACATTTTCACCAAAAATTGGAAAGAGTGTTGGTATTAGCCTATTCATTTTTATTTATATATTTATTTATTTTTAGTGGTCAGACATGAGTTGTCCCAATTTTCAGGAATGTGTGATTTATATTTCTCAAATCAGATACAAAAAAATGTGTTGTTTTATTAAAAACACATGTATCATATTGGCACTCGCATCTAAGTTTAAAGTTTAAAACAATACCCAGTCCTGATAAGGAATATTTTGGAAATGCAACACCACAAAAATAAGCACTGAGAAGCAGTCAAAAAATGAATAAATGCAAAAAGTACTGATTACTGCGTAAAAACAAAGATAGAGACAAATATGAAAAGCCATAATGAAACTGTACAGCTGTGACAGGATACTGTCAAAGACAAAAAAAAAGAAATATTTGTATCAATTAGTCATCAGCACTTAAAATAGACACAAAAAAAAGAAAAGGCATTGATAAGTCAACAAAAAATAAAAGTAATGAGAGTTTAGTAAAGGATGAGAACAATAAAAAAAACACTGAAGCACAAAGTGTGAAACAGCACAAATAGAGACTTAATACAAATCAAATAAAAAGTGCTGGAGGAAAGAATCAGTTATCACAGCCTACAATAAAAGAACAACTTAGTGAATGATAACTATCACTGAATAACCTGTGTGCTCTCACACTGTAGGTGAATTGGGACATAGTAACCTTTTTAAGGCCTTAAATTAGACCCAATCAGATCCATTTCGAGGGCCCTACATGTCATGCTGTTAAATATTACAACTGCTAAACCAAATGCAAACCACCAGTACCAGGACATCAGAATAAATACACCCAAACAGGACACCACAGGAGCCCCATAAGCAATAATACATTTTACAAAGCAAATGAACTTTGCAGGTCATCTTAATGACTTGGAAAGAGGCCTGATGTTGTTTTCGTTGACCGCAGGATCGGGTCTCTATTTTCATCCTCGAAGCTCACTTATCAAATATCACGGGGGAAAATAAATCCCTCACCGTCTGTCTGAATCATTATAGCATTTCCCATTCAAACAGGGCATGAAAATTTCATTTAAATGAAAATATTAAAATCTGCCCATATTTGTGGAGCCACCTGTACTGTATGTAAATGCACTTAGCAAAGGCCTGTATTCGCTGATGGTCTTAAAACTACATGATTTCAATGCATGGCAAAGATCCAAGTGGGAAAAAAAAAGACAGAGCAAAGCGGTGCGTGAGAGCAGAGCCGCCTCACTTTTAAATCTCAACTTGTTTCCGCGCTCCAGCTACCAATGTATTTAATATAAGAGGAATATGATTATAAATGATCTGCAAGGTTTCATTTCTGTTCTTGAAGTGCATGATGTGTTTTATCCGTTTTCCAAACAGCCCACAGGACAAGTTTGCGTGCGTGTTGTGCTTCATTACCCTATGCAAAAAAAGTGGTGGCCTGAGACAAAAGGAGTCCATGAGCATCAGCAGCTGGATGTGAGAGAGGAAAAGCTCTGGCCTACACAAGGCCACTGTTGACACAATACAATGTTTTTACAATGTGATTAATGGATAAAGACAGCAAATCACTGGCTGAAGTTAAATGCAGTGTGATTTAAATTTTCCTCCACGGTGGCCAAACTGTAAATTTAGAAGAGTTTGTGAGGTTGCCAATAAACCATTTACGCTCACCCCCTCTAGTTTCAGTTGCGCTATTTTTACAAAAGGGAGTTCTTATTAAAAACGACCACAATGACAAGATGAGGGTCTAATTTATCATATTCAGAAAACTGTTCGCAGTACTGGCAGTGATAGTTCCACACAGAGCTAAACATCCTGCAGACAGAAAAGTGGCTGGTAGAATGTTGGAATATGTTCCAACACTTTTTTATGATTTGCTGTGCAAATAATTTGAATGTACATTTTGTCAAGTCTGTATTTTCATCTGTATTTTTATTCAACAAAAATAGAGAAACACCATTTAACCCCATGTTTAGCATTTATACACCACTAATAAACAGTTAATAAACGGTTTATAATGCAGTGCAACATAATATAATCTAATATTGAGAAGACATTTTGTGTATTTGTGAACAACTCCTGCTGTGAAGTATCTGCAACTGTATAAAAAGATAATACATGACTGATAATACAGCACAGGTGTTAAGAGACAATGTGAACATTCTAAATGAATATAAGAGTATAGAGAGTATAGAGTATTTATTTATCATATTAATTAATTACTACTCCCTTATTCTAAATGAGAAATGAGCAGAATACATCCTCTGAAATCTAGTAAGTGGACTTTGAGCTGAGTTTCTTTCTCTACTATTTCTATTATTTTTTAGGTGAATAATGAGCCTTGGAGTGTTCAAACAAAAAGTTAACCTGCTTATAAATGTTTGTACATGTCAATAAAAGGATAATAATGCTTTATAACACACGGTATGGCTTTGTTACGGTTCATAATCACATATTAATTGTGATTACAGCTATATAATGCCGTATTATCAGTCATTTGCTTACTGTTTATACCCCGGGGCTCATCTGCACCAACAAGGATTAATTTTAAACCCAGTTAAGTCATGGCTTAATTTTAAATTATGTTGCACCAAACTTTAAAACTAGCTGAAAATGATCAAAGAATAAATTTAAACCTCTCTTCATCCTGAGTTTAGTTTTGACTACAAACCTAGATTAAATGTATTTTTGCTGCACCAAAATGTGCAGAGTGATCCTGTATTAACTTTTAGAAGTTTTAACTTTTAAAATGACTTCTTGACATGACGGAGCAAAATAATCAAGTTCCTCAGAGAAAGTTAGGACAGGTCAGGACAGATTCAACCCAGCTTTTAATAATGCATCTCTTCTTTCTTAACTTCCAGTTAATCTATTCAAACAGTCTGTCAGTTGTTGCCAGGCAGTTTTTATTTTTCCTCACTGTGCTGCTGTCTGGTTTTAATCTCCTATCATTTGGCCCTGTTGCTTCATTTAATTCAGCCAACAGGTTTTTCTCAAAGGAGGAGAAATGAGAGCTTCTCTGCCGAACCATCGTGAGGAGGTGAGTTAAACGAAATCTGTTCTTTTTTTTAACTTTTCAGCTAGCTAGCAAATAATGTCATTTTCTTTAGCTAGCTGCCAAACAATGCCACTGTTTTTCTTTCTTTAAAACAGTTTTTTACTTTTTGGCTAGCTAGCAAACAATACAACACCTTGTCAAATTTTTAGCTAGTTAGCAAACAATGTAACTTAATTTTTTTTTTTTTTTTAGTTTACTAGCAAACAGCGTAACATATTGTTAACCTTTTCCCTAGCTAGCAATTTAACATTTTGTTTGCTATCTAGCTAAAACATCTCCAAACTGATTAAACTCACATTTTGGTTAACCACACTCAATGCTTAATTAAATCTGGATTTACTCATTTTAAACCTAGTTTTGCTCAACTCTGATTAAAATTAATCTTAGATTAAAGTGTTAAGTGTTAAAAGATGGGGAGATGGGGGGTTTAAATGAAATATTACTTGATAAGAAACACTACAAAGATAAACCTTCCTGTGATATGTCCTTCCAAGTTATGGATTCCATGACGGGATCATTTAATACTCTAGTTGTGTTACACATGTGCTTCATAAACCAGAATCCCTGTGGAGAAGAAAGACTGAGGTGTGCGTGTGTGTGTGTCACCTACCCGGTGCGTTTGGTGATGGTGCCCAGGGTCATGGGCTGTTTGATCTGAGCCAGAGGCAGCACCACAGTGAGGCTGGGCAGTGGGGAGAGCCGCGGGTTCCCCATGTTGTTATTGGTGAAGTTGTTGTATGAATCCTGGCTGCTCAGTTTGGCTGCAAACACACAGAAATATACAGGATTATTTAAAAAAAAAAAAAAGTGTTTTCAGAGAACAGCACTGGATGTTCCCTGGACAGCAAGGTCAGAGAAATCTCTTTTTGATTTGGAGTGGAACATAACAGACAAATATGTCAATCAAGAGCCTTTCCAGGTAATGGTCTCAGAGTACTGAGAATCACACTGCAGCAACCTTTTATACATAATTCATTTTTCGGTAATAGTGGTTCCTTTTTCTTTACAGATGCTAATTCTCAACATTGCTCAGTTTGAATTAGATTAAAATTTCCCTCATTCACTTTTTCCATTCATTCATTTTAAATTGCAGACCAGGTATTCAGCAGACCACCACAGGACCTTGTTTACAAAATTGAAACACCTTTCTCTCCAAGCCTTGTTTGAATGCTGTGTGTTATATTTTATTTCTCCCAAACCCTCTCACACACACACGCACGCACGCACACACACACATATGCAAACAAATATAACCCCGGGTTCAAGGCCTCCTGTGGAATGATTGGAAATAACCAGCTCAAGATGCTACGTTACAGAGGCTCGAGCTCTGCTTCTAGTGCCTGGCAGTCTGTTAATCAAGGCCAATCAACAGGCCCTGCACACTGCTTCAACACACACACACACACACACACAC
>JAJHUR010104378.1:0-13668 GCA_027495735.1 Lutjanus campechanus | reverse complement strand
AACATGCATGAAAATCAGAACGTACATGTGTCATGCCCAGACGCACAAAAAAGTCGTCTGTGTAAAGTGTACACAGTAAAGTAATTCAAGTGTAGTCTTTTTGTACATGATTGGAGATGCGGAAAATATTTTGCTGCTCTGTACAAGAGGTGTCTTTAAAAAGAGAGCTAAATGTTTGATGGCCACAGCCACACATGCTAACACCCATTCACACTCACCTGCACAGGTTCATTTCATCTGCAGTCAAACACCCAAACAATTCACATGACACAGTTTGTTTGATGTGAATCTTGTTGATTTGCTTGTATCTTCACACTGTTTAAATGGAGTGAACACATTCTCACACTGTTTAAATGGAGTGAACACATTCTCACACTGTTTAAATGGAGTGAACATTCTCACACTGTGGGGTTAAACAAGTTCTTTTCTGTGATATTAACATGTGTTTCTTTGTCTTTGACTTACTGTGGTTGTTGGGGGCGGTTCACTTCCTGGTTGAGCAAAAGGTGTCTGAGGGGTGGAGCCTCTTAAATCTGAAATCCAGCTCATCAGACCAAACCATGTGCCGCCAAGTCAGAGGGGGGGTCAGACTTTAGTTAGTTTTTGTCTTGTATTAGTTGTGGTTGGCGTCCATCTTGTTTTCTCCTTGTGTGTTATTTGGTTTGAATTGGTCACTGTATATGTTCACTGCTGCTCCACAACAGTTTTGTTCCTTCTTCAGTCACAGAGACAGCTGCTCCATGAGAGACTTTTTATGGACTCACAGGTATGTTCAAGAATTAATTATTTGTATGAAATGTGTTGATGTTAGAGGTGACAAATGGAGGATCATTTCTTTTACTTTTGTAGTTTTCTCAAATGTTATTGGTTCTCTGGTCTGAACTCACATGTGTATTTAAAGCTTTTGTCCAGTCTGCACACGACTTCAACATACTCTGTCTAATGTCATTTAGTTTATTTGAAGTGTAGTTTTGAGTGTCTCATGTTTGTCTCAGGTGATATAAAATGACATGTTCCACCATTTCCTGTAGTCCACAATGTCCACATCACCTGTAGCAGGTTTATTCATTAATGTCCTGTTGAAACCAGTGAGACCAAATGTCCTCCTTTCTACTTCTACTGATTTCTCTCCTTTCTCCTACTTTCCTTTGAACACTGTAGTAACGTCGGTTGACTGAGGTGAATGTGTGAGGCAGATTGAACTGATTTTAAAGATGCTGCTGTGAACATAAAATTGGTAATAGTTAACACATTACCAACATTAATATAAAGTAACACCTGTACATTAAAATGCGAACAAAATGTAACATTTGCATTTTGGAACATAAAATAGAAAATTTAAAATTTTATCTGGGATATGATGCTAGATAGCCATAAGATCATTATAGGCATTACAATTCCTCCTGAGATATGAGTGTAGTATAAAAATTTCAACTTCAGAGTGACATGAGAAGAAAAGTAAGAGGCCCACTTAACTCATTTTGGAAACATACTCTAAGAATCATAAATGTCTGGACAAAAATTTGTACCAATCCATCATCTATGTACGGTACTACCTTCTTTACAGGGGGTCTTTTTGATCGTGTGCCAGCTAGCTGTGGTTAAGACTTAGAAAACAGAATGTAATGCTGTTCATTATACAGGAAAAAGAGTGAAAAGTGTGGGAAGGTGAATGAATTCCATGATCTTATGCTGCTTCATGTACAGTAACATACAGCTGTCTTTAGATGTAGGCCACTTAACGGTCTGCTTCAGGAAAGCTGTGCGTCTGGACTGTTAAAACTGTGACAGACATCTGGTGCTGGATTATTAAAGTGGTGGAACATTCATGTGTCAAATGTGCTCTCTTCTATGTTTAAAATGAATATCTCACTACTTCTCTTCCAGATATGAATATTGAGGAAGTGCAGAATGTGTGGTTGAAGGTGTATGTGTGCCTGCACTGTGTTTATATGTGTGTGTAATGATGTAACACCTGGCCTGGTGTGGGACGTTTGATGGCTGAGCACGTCCTGTGGTAATTACCCAGCGAGGCTGATGGTGTCTGGCTGAGTCCCACCAGTGAGGTCACCACCACCACTACCACCACGAGAAGCTGAGCCAATAAAAACCCACCTGCCTGCCTTTCATACTGACACTTAACGGCTGGACATCTCAAATACTTTTATGTCAGCCCCGAACAATCCAATAATAGATTCTAGATGTTTTCATTACTTGGTTTTAGACCTGACCTCGAGGATATAATGTAGAGCTTGAGATCTGTGCCCAAATCTGACGGGACCTGATGGGTTTGGGTCGGGCCTTATTTCTCACATATTTTATGGACTTATGTTGGGTTTGGGCTGTACTGTTTGGTATACCGAGGGAAGCTTTGTTAGACAAAGTGTCGGGCTTTAATCGGGGTTCGGGCTAATGTGGGACAGGCTTGAGTTGGTGTCTGACAGAATTTTGTCGGGCTTGGGCCCTTTTTGGGCTCATCTTTCCGGACCCGATTAAAGTTCTGATATAATAGTTGTGAAAATAAAACCTAACTTGCACGAAGTCAATTGCAATTCAATTGTGAAGATTATGTTTGCTGTGAAAGATGTCATTCTTAGTGACAAAAAAAACAACTCTAAAATGTTCATATTGGCACATCTCTGGGGAGCATTGGGTTCTATGCCCTCCGCACACCCCCATTATCTTGCGAGGCAGCTGGATTCGCGAGATCACACAAGAATCCATCTTACCAGGCTCCAAGCTGTCTGTTTGTGTCTGCACCAAAGGTGGTGTGGATCAATCAGCATCCTTGAAGGGACTGCTGGCTGCTACAGGCGCAGTTTTAGGTGCGTCGACAACGAGAAGCGTCCATGGAAGTGACTTGTCTCAAACAAACAATGGCGGCTCCTGAAGAGGTTAGTGTAGATACCATCAGTTATATCAGAACTGGAGAAAGTCTCTTCATTGAAAGACGAGCAAAGAACAACACTGAAGGCTTTTGTTGATGGAAAGGTTTTCACTCTTCTTCCGGCTGCTTTGTTTTGGTGAGTTGATCTGATTGGCTGAAATTAGCCCGTGTTAGACATGACAGATGATTAATTCGATCACATGGCAGAGGTGTTCTCGAAGGCACCTGCTCTTTTCCAAATCGTGGAATCATGGCTGGCTTCCTAGTTGGTTCCCTTCATCAAATCATCTGTCGTGCCAGGTTAACACCCCCACCCCATCTAAACAAAGATAAAGATGAAGCAAACGCCCCGAATCTTGATACAAAGCAGGAAAAAATGCAGTTGTATTGCCAGAGATGAATAAATTCATTTGGCATTTGAATGGACCCCAAATAAAATTATAGCATATGCTTGGAATTTACATGATGCATTGTGGGTGTTTTTGTTGCTTTGAAACAATGTGCCCCCCTGGCCTTGTGGGTAACCTGTGTGAGTGACATGTTCTATTGTTGTGGGAAGTGTGTGAGACAAGCATCTGCACACTAGGGGTAATTTACTTGGGTCAGCTGTGAAGTGTGTGCAGGTTGCAGCATTATAGTAACGTAAGTGAAAAATAAAGTTATTATCATGTCTTCTTGCATTCCTCACTCCAGACCCCAGTCTGGACTGTGAAAAGCTAGTTAACAACTAAGAGCCAGGTTTAAGTTAATTAAAACAACATAAGTGTTGCCTTACCACAAGACATCAGCTAACATTCAACACTCAAGAATATTTATCACATTTGTTCCCCAGGTTGACACACCCCAGCTACTGTGAACCGACTAAAATGTGTATGACTTGTTCATGACACTTCATAAATCAAGCTCTAGAATAACCTTTAGAAACACTGTAATAGACCATTTGAAGCTACTCAGAGACACCTAGAATCATCTGAACAGCTCTGCTCAGCCATGGCAGTTTGTGAAAAAGTCAAAGAATGTAGTTTAAAGGTTTAGTTATGTGGACATGAATTGTCCATTTTATTTGTGACAGCACACCTTTCAAACTAATAATGAAGACCAGGGTTCAGTTCTTGTGTGAGACCACTTAGTCAATGTCCTTTGTTTTAGCACTTACTTTAACCCAGTGGTTTCAAAACTGGGGGTGTGGAGCCACTGCAGGGGGTGTGTGGAAGACCAGGGGAGAAATAAAGAATGAAACAAAGTTGAATGACTGTGATCTCTGAAGGTGACAAACAGTTTGATGATTCTATCCTGCTAAGCTTTATTTCATTAAAATTCAACTTTTGATTATCAGTTCCATCCCGAATTACTGTTAATGACTGATAAAAATTGTGGTATGGGGGGCACGGGGTGCTAACCTTTTTTGACTTCTGAAAGGGGGGAATGCCAGAAAAAGTTTGGGAACCACTGCTTTAACCCAAACCGTGATCTTTTCTGAAACTGTGCCGAGTAGCTTCGGTGCCTAAATCTAACCAAACTGCAACCATCTCCTCAAGTGTTTCTCAGCAAGCTTTCTTTATTTTTACTTTTGACCTTCAGCCTTTATTGGACAGGACACATGAAGACAGACAGGAAAGAAAGACATGCAGCAAAGGGTCAGATGCTGGGATCAAACCCAGGTCGCTGTGAGCTGTCACAATGAGAATAGTGTAATGAGAAAAAAAAAAGTGTCCATGTACAGGAACCTATAGATAAAATTTTCTATTTCATGAACTGCAGTGAGCAGTCTGAACACTGGAGGCCTTGCAAGAACCCCTAGAACCTGATCAAAGACCTTTTAAAGTTACAAAGACCTAGAGTTCTCTAAAGGCCTCTTTCACAACTCAAGCAACTATTTGAATCTTGTACAGGACCATTCAAAGCTATCCAAGAAACCTGAGAATCTTTGTAAAGACCTTCAAACCTGAGTCCCAGACTGGTGCTGTTACATTAAGTGGCCATGATTAATTGGTTTATATCTGAAGCAACTATTAGCTGATTTATGTCACACCTTTCCAGGTCGAACTGACACACAGTTTGACTAATGGGTGTCAGGATGTGGAAAGCTTAAACTCATGTTGCTGTTTCATTCTGTTTATAGTGTCGCTGACTGTTTTTTTTTTTTTTTTTTTACCCCTGTGCATACTTCTGAAGGTTGTATATCATCACCGTTTAATTACAACTCTAAAAACGTTAAACCACAATTAATGGCTCTAGTGTTTCCTTTCCAGGAAAAATAGTGTCGGGTTTTTACAGAAAGCACTTCAGTTCATTGAGCAGAATGTAGGGATGATGCCTTCAGTGGTTCGGCCATATGGGAATCAGTCAACCTCATCTCTCAGAGAGTGTTCACTGTTGTTAAACTGTAGGTCAATGACGTGCTCTGAGATGGCCAAACATAGTCCAAACACAAAAAACTTCTCTGAGGTGATTAATGTGTTTTTGACCATCACCAGTCCAAAAATGATGCAGTCATGAGCAAAGAAAGAAAAGGGGTAAAGGGTATGGGGTGTCTGTCATGTTGTCTGTCCATGTCTGAGGCAAACTTTGTTTATAGCTGTTCCAAGTGACCATGCTCAATACAGGGTGAAAAAGCCTTGTCGTCATAGAGACGAGCAAGACAAGCTCAAATATAGGGATATGCACATTCATAGTGTTGCATACATTTGTGTGAACAAAAAGTAAGAATTGGTTGTGTAAAGATTCAAAAAAGAAAGCCTGAGAGAGAAACTCAACAATTGTCGGACACAACAACAACCACAGAACAGAATAATGTAATAGAAAATAGATGTTTCTGTAGGTGTTTTTCTTTGCACAGAGGACTCCGTGCCTTTGTCCTGAAGGCTGTAGCTGAAAATGGTAATTCAGAGCATTGGTTCCCAACTAAGTAGCTTGGTACCTAAACCTACCCAAAACCTTTATTTTGGAAATATAACTGGACATTGCATATGTATGACTGCTAACTTTACCGTGGAACAAGAACAACGGTAGATAATAGATAATAGTTTGAAAGTGGTGCTGAGTGTTACAATACAAATGGAATAGCTGTGTCCATGTATGCAAATCTTATACATTAAATTTCATGAGACAAACCGCCCCGAAACTGTGTTGACATATTACACAACTTTGCCACAGTTCGAATTTTATGGGCTGATGCAAAAATCCTTGTATGCATCTTTTCTCCACTACTGCCCAAAAACATCACTCTCATGTATGATTGTCCATCCATTGTGAAGGGTCATTGGAACGACCCTCTTGTTGCCCCTGACGGGCGCTCCAGGAATGGTTACAGCAGTGGTAGGGGGCCATCCCATGCTGTGAGGGCCCATTAAGCTGAGAGGATGTGGTCATGGATAGCTGAGTGTGTCGGTGTTGATTTATGCCTCTCTGGAGCAGCAGAGAGAGATGGAGGTGTTATGACTGGGGCTTCCTGCTCTTTTCCACGGTGACTTCCGGTTGTTTCTACAACTGGCACCTCGCACATCCAGATAGGCTCTTTGAATAACACGTCAGCGTTTTTAGTTGCAATTCTTTTTCTCAATATGCAAACCAAAACCTTATTCCTAACCCTTACAACCCAACGTAGCCTTTCACCTAATGTGCTTGCCAAACACCCTCACACCTGGACAAAACCATGCCTGCAGAGCCTCTTGCAAGGACCCAAGGACATATTCAAGATCTTATAGAATTACAAGGTGACTATATCATTTAAGTTCAGTGTGTGTGTATTTGTGTGTGTCTAGGAGGGGGAGAGAAAGGGTGGGTCTGTCTACCAGATGTGGAGCAGTGAGAGTCCCTCTCTGTAGGCGGTGGGTGTTGCTGAACGTGTCGGCAGCCATATGGACAGAGGGGTTTGGAAACATCCCATTACAAATCGTACATCAGAGGCCTGACAGGCTCGATTCCGGAATATTTTGATTTCAGTCACGAGTGCAGTCGCTCCAAAAGTCCCAGACTGGGTTGTTTTAACCCCTTATGGACCTTGCATTGTCAAGGATAATAATATTTTGAGTAAAAATGATTAAAAAAAAAACGAGAACGCAGTGTGTGAGTGCTTACCAGTGTGAGATGACTGTAGATCTGGAAAATGAAAAATCTCAAAATAAATATCTAAAAACAAATGACTTGAGGGAATGAAAATAAAATAAATGAAATCATTTAAATAAATCAGTTCCTGCAGAGATCAACAATCCAGGATTTTTAAGAATGAATCTAAGTTCAACTAACACCCCATCAAATTCTCAACACACTCCCCGTACACAAACATACACTTCTCTCCTCCAGCCATGAATCTTTCAGCTCATTATTATCAGGCTACTTGATGAGACATTGAGGGCCTAAATGTCATGTAGGCATGATTTATATTTTTGGAAAGTAAGTAATTAACAGGCTTGGGGAGTAAGGGATTACATGTAACTGGATTACATAATGGATAGAAAAGGGTAACTCTATTCTATTACAACTACAGATAAAAAAATGTAATCAGATTACAAATACATTTAGTAAAAATGGAGATTATTGGCAGTATTACAATTTTAAGATACATTTTAAAATAAGCAATGATGACCGTCTCACATCATTCATTATCATGGCATCGTGTAAAAAAATACTTCACTGGGTGGAAATGTGTCGATTTTTTGTCTTTAAATCAATCAATCAATCAATCAATAAACCTCCAGCTGGAGAAACTAATGAACCTAAGGCAAACATAAAGTACTAAATAAGCCTAAACAATTTCATCATATTTGATACTGAGGTAATCCAAAAGTAACAGAGAGAAATCAAGTGACATTAATATTGTGATACTTGGATTATATTACTGGCTACATTTTTAACAGATTAGTAATTGTATCCAAATACATTTTTAAAGAAACCCTCCCAACACTTAACATTAACTTATTGTAAAATGCACAGTTGCGTGTTGGTCGCAAGTGCAAGCAGCTCATTTTGACCGATGTGTCAGTTTATCGTTAGGTAGCGCCCCAAGTGGGCATAGTAAACATTACAGGGGACATATAAGGATGGATGGCTTAAACAAGTACAAGAACTTCACTCAGGAGACTGGGGTTCAAGTCCTGTGTGGAGCAAAAGGTAAACTTAGACATACTTAAAGTTTTGAGCACTTTAAAACTTCATTATGGACGTGATGTCACTGTCATGTGACAGACATAAGCTAAATCTGTCGTATAAATAATGTCATCTCACATAGCTGCTGAAAACATGTGAAAACATTGAGAACTATGCAGTACTGAATTGTAGAGTTAGACCATTAAACTGTTGAAGCTCCGCTCCAATCCTCATATGGTGAAGGCAAGACCAGCCCTGCCCTGTCTCTGACTGGTGCGTAGTCACTGCCTTCATTGGTTGGTTTAGGCATGAGGAGAGGGAGTGGTTAGAGTTAGGAAAACGATATCAGGGTAAGCCAATCAGAGGCAGAGTAAGGTAGGTCACGCCTTCACAATAGTAGGGACAATGGGACTAGGCTTAGTTAAAATATTTTTTGTATAGAATGGTAGCAGCATCTTCAAAATCTGTACATTTCCTCCTGTTACAACCATGGATTTGGACTGCTAAACAGCTGTGCAGAGGCAGACATGCTTCTGGAGATGACCTGTAGAACTGATCATCACCCCTAAATGAGTTTCTTGGATCGATCTACTACTGATGTTTTTCACTGTTACAAAAGAAGAATCAGCAGCTCCTGCTTTACCAGTCTCTTGAGCAAAAAATGTTATACTTTTTATAGTGCTCCTATAAAGGTATAATTTGTGCTATCTGAACTTTATCTTGACATATTTGTGTGTGAACAGGGGCTGATGGACTCAACTTGGGGGAACCAGCTCTGGGAGCTACAGAGGCACTGTTGGATTGTAAATGTTGGACCACCACACTGTGAGACTGACTCAAACTCCCACTTTAGGCGGACAGCACTCTTCCCACACATTATCACTCACAACAATGTTGTCTGATCATATTTCATTTAGTGGTTTAATTCCCCCTTTATAGAACATAAACATTTTTGAGTGAATGGATTGGAACAGATGGGAGCTGACTGGGCCCCATGCTTCATGCTTGCTCCTCTCCCCTTTCTTTGATGGATGTGGGAAATACAAAACTAAAAACTATTTCTGTAACTACCAGAGGATTGTAAGAATATCCATATTGATACTGTTAAAAATGTAGCCAGTAATATAATCGATCAACTTCTGATCGATAACTGGTCATAACCATTAACTCTTTCTGTAATTTATTCACCCCAGCAGGATCTCATTAGCCCTCAGAAAGCAGCAGTTGTTTGATCACAGCAAAAATGTGTTACAAATTGATTGATTTATAAACATTTGCTAATTTTGACAATTTTTTTTAGAAAGATTATGCAAAAACATAATGCAATACAGCATGGTGTGCTTCTTCTGGCTGGCTTCTGGCTAACAAAAACAAGCTGGTGATGCAAAGTCAAGGTTTCAACACAATAGCCCACAGAGCAATGGGTGACATCAGTGTGGCTACATCCACTTTTCTTTTATGATTTGCATCCACCTAATGAATCTAAAATCAATTTCACACATGCACTACAATTACTTAGAAACTACCTGGAGGAGGAGCTGTCTGTGTGAACACAAATGTCTGCATTTTTGGCCCAGACTGAACCCTGCCAGCTCCCTCCTCCTATAAGCTGCATGTTCGGTGCTGCTCGGTGTCTTTAACAACACATTTTAATGCCTTTTTAGATCATCTGTGATGTTAGATACAGTCAGACAAGCAGCACACTCTCCTGCTGCCTGCAGCAAGTATTTTGGTGGGACATACCCTTGCCATCCTTAGAAAAAAAAAAAATTCCTGCCAAGTGGGCACACTGCAGTCAGCTGGTATCTGCATCTATCATCCCTCCCCACTTCCTTCACAGTGTTGATATCGGTGCAGAAACAGTCATCATTACAGATGAGTCCTCTTCCTTCTGCATGCTCTGCAGGTGCCAACCTATACAGATTATTTCTAACTCGTGAACATATCTGACACAGACGATCTTCTGATACATGCTGCATGTGTGAAAGGGCACATTCAGACGATGTCCAGACCTGTTTCTCAGGACATAGTTTGGATGTGAAAACAGCTTAAGTCCAAACATCTGTCTCTTTTTAGCTCTGCTTTGGTCTCCACCAACTCCTGAGAAGAAATATTTGGCTTTTCACCTACTAAATGTTTCGCTATATTCACCAGCCAGATGATCACTTTTTCTGTCTGCTGCTTTTTTTTTTTTTTTTTTTTTTTTGCTGAAAACAGCTGCTGTTGTGGCCAAAATTAAAGAGAGTTCACCCAAAATTGCAAATTCAGTCATTATCTACTCACCCTCATGCTGATTGAAGGTCGGGTTTATTTTGTTAGTCTGCAAAACACTGCTGGAGTTTCACAGGAAAACAGTGTCACAGAATCTCCTTAATAATGGAAGTGAATGGTGACCAGTTTTCAAATGTAAAAAAAAAAACAGCTGGAATAAAAACATAAAATGTCTCCATATTGCTCATCTGGTGTAACCCAAGTCCCCACATGCCATTTGCACAACATCACACCACACACACCCAGTTCACACAGAAGATTCAGGCTAAAACATGGTGTAAATAACACGTCTTCAGTCAACTTTGCCTTTTAGGACTTTAGGAGACTTGGATCACACCAGACGACTGCATGGAGGCATTTTATGTTTTTTTCTGTTGCTTTTTTACATTTGAAAATTGGTCACCATTCACTTCCATTGTTTGGGAAATTCTGCAACACTGTTTTCCTGTGAAACTCTGTAGTAAAAAACTAAACCCAACCTTCAGTCAGCATGAGGATGTGTAGCTAATGACTGAATTTTCATTTTTGGGTGAACTATCCCTTTAAAGTGGGAGAATGGCGAGACTGAACAGAACCCAAACAGTCAGCTAAAACAGGCTAAAACACTCAATAGAGTTGGTCATAATCCTCTTATGGTTCTTTTACCAGGAGCAACACCTTTCACATTATAAATCTTTTTATGCATTGTAAATTACAAATACTGATTAGATCAGATTTAAAAGTGTCTATCTACATTGCTACATATTAGTTTAGCTTGGAATACGAACAGAAAACACAGGAAAACTGATTTATTTCCACCCTTCAGCAGACTTGAATCAAGGAGACAGTCGTGGGTGTGGGGGTGACATATAACAAAGGTCCCAGGCTATTATATTTTATTCAGAAGGATTTGTATTAAACCATCATCATCTTCTCCTCAGGCACTACTCTTCCTCCTAATACCACACCTCCCATCTTCCTCTGTAATCCTCTGGTGTGAGAGAGAACTGATGGACTGTCCAAGCAAATGTGCTCGAACCACTTCCAAAATTCACTGACTGACACACACACACACACACACACACACACACACACACACACACACACACACACACACGACTCCTCTGCATCTCCTGTGTGATCCTGGCAGCAGCCGAGGAGCAGAGCTGGAGGAGCTCGGTGAGAAAATGCAGGAAGGACCACTGTTCTTCATCTGGGGAAAAAAGACTTGACTCCTGGCTCAGGCTGCTCTGAGGCCGGGCTATTTAGGGTTTTCCTCTGCTTCGCTTCTCTCAACCTTTTGTTATGCTTGGTAAGAGCACTGACAGCAAAGAAATGAACTATGAGAAAAATATGTTTTAATGTTAGTGAGAAAATATACATGTGGGTTCCGCCTGAAAAAAAAAAAAAAAAATCTTTTAAGAATCTCAGAAATATAAGGGGAACTCTATGTGTATGTGCTTTTCCAGGATTGTTAGAAGTGAAAGTGGCCAAAATCTGATTTTTTTTTTTACCCTAATACCCTCACCCTGAAAAAAGCAATGGAAAATTCTTTATTTCTTTGCATTTTTTATTTTAAGTCTGTGTAAACACATTATACATGTTAGAACATAGCTGTAAGAATGTGAAAAGACTGAGAACTATGTGGTACTGAATTGTGGAGTTAGACCGCTTCACTATTTCTGTGTTCAGAATTTTTTGGGTGGACCTGAAACATGACTCAGTGACGTGCCTGAGCCATGGTCCCCCAACACTATATAAGCCCAGTGAACTGACACAACAGTCAGTTATAAGCATGCCTGCTCTCGAAGTCCAAATCAGCCCAGCAGTTCACTTCAGCTCACTTCAGTCCCAACAGCCTGACACAGATGTGGACATGTCCAATAAAGCTGCTGGATGGAGCGTCCATATTTCAGGTGGTTTTCAGGTCGTAGGGGTGTTGGACACACCCCCAGCTTTTCAGAACAGAGAAAACATAATTTTTTCATGAGTTTGAGACTTAATTTATATACTAAGTGATGTTTTTAATCATTCAAATTTGGCTGGGTGGTTAATAACACATGTTTCTGCGGTGTGACAAACTCAAACCAACCATTTATTGTTGCTTTACACAATTTTTATATGAACAGACTCCACAGCTTCTTTAATATAGGCCTCAACCAAACAGCTGAGAGTAACAAATACAAAAAGTAAATAATAAAAAAGTACAAAAAGTCAAATAAAGAGCTGACTTGTTGAAGAAAATAAATCAGTGTGCACATTCATGACTGTCTCTCCAGGTACTTAAACTTGTTCCCACAGTCCAAACACATTCAGGTTAATGGGTAATTCTAAATTGTTGTCTGTCTCTGTGTTTCAGCCCTGTGATGAACTGGCGACTTGTCCAGGGTGTACCCCGCCTCTTGCGCAACATCAGCTGGGATAGGCTCCAGCCCCCCATGAGACCCTTCAAGGATAAGCAGTTACAGCCAATAAATGAACTCACAACTGTAGACTGAAGGACCTCTGTGAGTCACAATTTTTGAAAAACCTTTTTGTATTTTTTTTTTCAGCCATGGCTACAATCACTATAGAATGAACTGATTTTGGTGGTCAGAGGTCACTGTGACGTCATGTCAGTCCTGTTCTTGTGAAGGAGATAATCTCAGAAATCTTTGCAAATCTCTGCTGCTGTGTGGCATTGCAGGAGGTGCTTCTCCAAATGTTGCCTGACTGAAATGTTGTCTGCACTCTACCGAGTGACCTCTCCTAGTTGAGCATGAGATTATTTCATAAAAATGTACATTTATTATCTTAGCATCATTACTTTTATTATTAGATGACAATTCAACCTCTTGGAAGAGCATGCTTTTATTTCTAACGGAACAAAAAAAACCTTATGAAATGGTTTTATCTTATATATCAGGCAATAACTCAGGCAATATCCGGTTCCGGTTGAGTGAACGCTGGCGCGACTGGCTGCCGCTACTCACCGGTAACTTTTAAGTGTTTTTATGGTTTTATGGCATCAATGAAGCCTGAGTGGACTATTGTGATAGCACGTTGTGGGAGCTGAAGCGTCTTCCTGCGTTCGATTACCGATTCAGCTACTGCTCCTGTGTTTTTACGTGCTCGCTTGCCAACACTAGCCCACCTGCTAGAAGTCAGCACCTGGCCACAGACACGATGTGGGCCAGCAAGCTTCTCATCTGGTCTGCACTTATCTGGACTTTCCTGTCATTTTGCCACCACCCGATGGCAGAACCGCTCCGGTATACGGCTGCAGAGCTTCTCTGGATCCGCTGGCATCTGCCCGTGCCTCCACCGCTGCCGCCGGTACTGCACCACCACCCGGACATCGCTCTCCTCCCCCGCCGGACATCCATCGTGGGTCTCGCAGGAACTTCAATCATGACAACTCCTCCTCAGCAATAAAATCCTTCTGGTCCACTACTCGTCGTCCT
>JAJHUR010104377.1:0-18263 GCA_027495735.1 Lutjanus campechanus | reverse complement strand
GAAGCCTGACTTTTCCTGCAGACAAAGACATTGCATTTCTGTATGTCAAGTTTAAATGACGTGTTTTACAAAGTTGTTGGGTTTTTTTTACAGAAGTTGATCGGTTGTATTTTTCTGTTTAATAAGAAAAAAATGTGTGAGAATATTTTCTTTCTTGACATTTGTGAGTTCATTTTCTTCATTTTGTCACGGCTCACACGCATCTCTTTCATCTGATTGCATTTAGCCATAGTAGTTTGCAGTTTTTTTGACTGGCAGTGGCAGCTGGTATGTGATAAAACCTCAAAAATGACAGTTTCGCTTGGTTATGTGATCTACTGCATCTCTGAGCTAATTCATGTTTGCGTTCAGTTTTTTCTTTGTGTTGCTTCTAGCTAATACTGTGACATAATCATCTGCGCTATGAGGGTCTATTGGCTATTGGTCATATGTGTGCAAGCTAGCTGTAAATCTAAAAATAATTTATTGATTTTTTTTTTATTGTGTGTCTGACGTTTTTATCAGCTCATGTCTACTCAGGTGACAACTCTCAGTCAAACTGCATCTCCATGACAACGATGTATAAAATCACTGAGCAGTGACACTTGTGTTAGTAGGTGTTACCATGGTGAGATGTTTGGACGTACCAGGCCTTCTGTCAGCATGTTATACACCACAGAGGGAGTGATGTCATTGTTGACCACAACCCCACGAAATGGGATGCGGACCAGATGGCATGTTTTCCACTGAGAGACGGGAGCTCTGGTGCCGTCACGGCACAACAGCTCATAGTCTGATGATTGCAGCGGTTTTGCCCATTCTGGGCCACGACCTGGTGAAAAAAAAGGTTAGCTAACAGACATGTTGACCAGCTAACTGGCTATGACAAAATATGTTACTAATAACCAACTAATTACTATTCCATTAAGTGAGAAGTTAACGTTACCATCTGTGAGATCCTGTGTGAGAACTGTGTGTTTGATGAAGGCCACCTCTCCTGCATCTTCAACCAGACACCTACAGAGACACACAAAACAAAAAAGGAGTTAAAAATTAAAGATGCAAGTTACCTGCAGACATTCACACAAACTGCTTTTAGAGTGTTAGTCTTAGTCCTTCCTATTAGTCCTGCCTGTGTTGTTAGCCATGCTAGATGTCAGTCAATCATTCCGCTCCACCACTTTGGTCCAGAATTAAATATCTCACCAATGATGGCATTAAATTTCCCTCATCTTTCATCTTCATTTTTAGTGTTAACTTACAGTACTCAGTTTTTAATCAGTAACTTTTTCATTATATTTGAATTAGTGTCAAAAATAAGTTTCTGTGGCAAACGGAAGTTTGTGATACTTAGAAATTTTGCTCAGCAATAATCTTCATAAACATTATAACAATAGCAGCACTCTATAATGTATGATGTATAATTTACATACACCAAGCAAGTTGCATATTCATTTAGAACAATGATAATCTACAGACCTTGTTGTGAGCTGTTTCATGTAGGAATTATTTTCTTTCTACTGAACTAAACCTGCAAACCGCGTCCCCACGCACAAAGAAGTGTGCATCTACTCATGGATGAGAGGTTTCAGCTCAGCTGAGGACATCCCCCACTGTCACAAGCACGAGCCTCTCATCCATGAGGAGATGCACACTTCCTTTGGGGGGTTGATTTGGTTGGCGGGTTTGATGGAAAGAAACATGAAACATGAAACTGCTGTAAAACATATATTTTTGGTTTTAGAGTGAACTGGTCTGTTTAAAGCCTGTCCTAGTAATGGTAGAGAAGGAATCTAGATGATGTGACAACCATTCTTCATGTATTTAGAGTTCTGCAGACCTCTCAACTCTGTGTGTTACCTGAAAGCTCCAAAATAGCTGTAGTATAGCTCTTGGTCGCTCATCTCACATTTGTGTTGTCCTTTACCATCTCCTTTGCACAGCTGACAAAGAGATGGAGGGTCACCAGCCGTGTTTGCTCCAGGAATACAGCTCGCATTGAAGAAATTTGCCACAGCTGAACAAAAACACACACATCTCATCAGCTTTCTGTACGTGCATTCAAATTACATATGAATACAGTATGCATGTATAGCATGTATGTTTCCTACCCTGTGGGAAGTTGCAGCCCATCGCAGACATGTAGCCCTGGTCTATGAAGTATCCGACAGGCATCTTCCAACCGGCTGTTCGGCCTTTCCCGGTGTGACAGCTCTTTCTTCCTGCCAAGTTGTTGATGTTGATGCCTGAATTTGCTTTCTTCACCACAGCAACTGCATAGTAGGAGGCACCAGTACCTGAAGCAGCAACAGCACAAGCGTTATTGAGACTCATATGACAGTCACTCCTACTTCTTCTACTTCTTATCAGAGAATGGAAATGAGATTTAGAAGATCAAAGTGCAAATATCACCCCTGTTTTGAAATACCCGGCATGCAGTACAGAGGTTATAATCAGAGTAACAGGTGTGATAACTTCGAACATGTCAGCATTAACTTACCCAGGTTATCCATGATAAAAAAACAAAATTAACTTGTGTCATCATGAGAGAAGAGTAATCACAGATATTCACGAAGCGTCAGGCAACGCTATAGTATATATTACATTCGTTGTTAAGCTGGCATTAAAGCTAGTCAATTTTTGCAACAAGGAATCATCCATTATTGTGATATTTTCAGATACAAAAAAGCTTTCATGTCAGATGTGACAGCATTGTCAAATCTAGGTCATAATAAGGCTACAGGTAGATTAAATAAAGCAAATTTGTTAGGCCTGTTAGGCAAGTGTCTTATGACGGGGCGGGCAGCCAAGTGTTTTGTTTTGTTTTTTTGTCAAGATCCCTCAACTCATCCTCCTCACTCTACTATTAAAAAAAAGTTTTTCTTGTGCAGCATAAAGGGACTACAAGTTGCATTTCATTGTGCAGCCCTTTGTTGTTGCAGAAATGACAAATCAGTGGACCTTGAACATTGAACCTTGAGCTTTAATTAATGAGCTTTAGAGGCACGTCCAGGCACTTTTTTTAACCTAGGGAGAGAAAGCAAGTCTAGCTAGATCCCCATTTCTAATCTTGATGCTAAGCTAGGCTAATGCTTAGCTAGCTCAACTTCATATTTAGTGCAAATAACATGCGGTGGCATCAATCTTGTCATGTAACTCTTGGCAAGAAACCAAACAAGCATAATACAACCTGTCTTCCTGAAGAGCAAATCTACAAAACTAAATCATCTTTCTTGCACTATCTATCTGTTTACTCCACTTTCGTTTTTCCCTCTGAATCACCACCTCTGTCTCTTTCCTTTGTATCTCTATGTGAATCTCTCTTACGGAAAGAAAAAAATTCCAGACTCTCAATTTATTGTTTAATTCAAGTTGAAGTGACTATAGAGTTATAGGCCTAGTAACCTGTCATCATCAGTAGCTGTTGTTGTTGTTGTTTTGCTTTGAAAAGATTGTGCTGTGTCTTACCATCAGACTTTGATTCACTGGCGGCCATCTTGAAGGAAGCGGTCTTTCCCAGGTTGTAGATGTCGGAACCGAACATGGACAAGGCATCTACTTCCTTTTTCTGTAGCCACAAAGCAAACAAAAGGATTAATGATGTTATATATTAGGGGGTTATGACGATTCCTTCACATTCTTCACAACTTGAACATTGATTGAAACATTGGAAACTGGAAATTGGACATTTCTGTGGGCCTATGAGAGAGGAACCACGTTTCCTCTGAAAAAACAGGATGAAAGTCCAAGTCTAAACTAAGATAGATCAGGGTCAGATACACAAGACGTCTCACCACATTAGATATACTTTTGAGAGGAATACTTAAGAGTTTTTCGAGCTTATCAGGTATTTCCCTATCACCTGTACTATATATAGGCTGTAGCCTCAGGATCTGAAAAGTGAAGTCAATGTGAAAGCGCCTCCAACCTGCATTCTTCAGGTCATTATACACCAATGAAAACATAATTATGAATATTATGTTCAATTTCTGCCATATTCTGGTAATAAATCCCCCATAAATCTTACTGACTGCACCTTGAACATTTGTGTAACACTCCTAGTTCAGCTTCTGGTAACTTCAAGATCAGAAATCGTCCAGTTTGTGGTTGTCATAAAGAGCCCAGTGTGCTCGGTGCTTCCTGATAACTGTATAACCTATTAACAAGTTTACTGAGTTTCCGTCTTTTTATCTGATGCCTGATTGTGTGTTCTTCCACTCTGAGCATTTTATGACCTTTTAACAAGTCCACTGTTGTCCTGACTGATACAAATTAATAAATGACTAAATTAATAAAATATTTTACAATGCAAGAGATTGATTCCTGCTACTTTATGATTACAAAGTCAGAAACTGCTATGAAACATGTAGATTTAAATAACGTTTAATGGTTTACTAAAGTTCCTGTTGTGAAAATCATACCTGTAATTTCTGGACGCAGCCCTCGGCTGTCCCTCCATTGACACATCTGACGGTCGGACGGATGGAGACTCTAGCGAAGGCCTCTGACATGGCCTGACATTTCCTCTGTTCCTGATCTGAGATGGTGCACCATCTGATGCTGCTCTGACCAAACACTGAGAGAGAGACACACACACATAGAGAAACCACTCATGAATAAATTATCCCACCAAACGATTCACAAACCCATCCTGTAACCACACTGTGAATATATGATGACTATGACCGTATCCTGACATTTGGGAGTCAGAACCCCTGAAGAGTCACAAGATAAAGAACAAATAAATGTTCTCACATGTTTCTGATATTTTGCTTTTTTAGTGTGACATACTGGAATTTCTACCTCTCGAAACCTCTAAAACTATGTAAATTAAGCAAACTGAGAAAGAAACATCACTCAAGTAGACATTACTTTGTTTTAAAGGGTTTCAAGCACAGGGTTTCTGCAGGTTTTAACAAGTTAAATGTAGAATGTTTAAGACCATTTTGAATGTAATTTAAATTTAATTTAATTCTATTTCACATCCATACTGCCAAAAAAAAGCTTATTGTTGGTTTCAGATATATCCTCCCCAGCGTTTATCCCCACAATTACACTACTATGATTGTCTTCTTGATACCTAATCAACAATAGTCCATTAGCAGCAATTTGAAATAATTTCTTTGTACATCTTTTTAAACTTTCAGATATTTTTACTTTCAAAATCACCCCACAAATTCCACATACATTTAAAACATTTCAAATTCAATTTCCCTCTTAAGTGTAGTTCAGGTAACCCTACCCCGAAGTTAAGTAAAAGCCCCATCATGTCACTCACTTGTAGTGCGCACGCACACGTGATCGTGGCTCCAAGCTTAGAATCTATAGTGAAGATTTGGGCTAAAACAAGTCAACTTAGCATATCGAAGTTTGAAAACTGGTCATTATTCACTTAAATTGTTTGGGAGATTCTGTGACACTGTTTTCCTGTGAAACTTCTGCAGAGATTTGTGGACCAAAAAACCAAACCCCACCTTCAATCAGCCTGAGGGTGAGTAGATAATGACTGAAATTTCATTTTTGGCTGAACTATCCCTTTAAACAAGACATTTTCTCCCAAAGATTGGAACGAGAGCGTTGGTATTCATCATTTTTAAAGTTTTTTTGTTGGGACATGATTTGTCCCACTTCTAAAGAAACAGAAGAAGCCTTTAATAAATCAAACATAAACATATACACTATATCCAAACATGTAACAGACAACAACATTTTTCCTAATGTTACAGTGTATTTAGTTTTAAAAATCAGCTCTTACCAGTGTGTAGTATTAGCAGGAGAGCTCCGACTGTCCTCCACATGGCCATGGCTTCGTCCTCTCCTCCCTCTTCTCTCTGTTTGGTGAAATAGCCTCCGTTTCCTTCTCCTCTACTTTATATGATGACTCCTGAGTCAAAGTCCAACTTCTATCTTCAAAACTCAGCTTAAAGTCCTCGCGTGAAGCTCAGCAGAGGTTGTATTTTTAGTGTTTTACAACTCAGTCACCCACAGCTTGTCATGAATCACAAGACTCTCAGCTGGAGCACTCGAAGCTCAGTGTAGGAGTTCATGAAGCGTGCCTCCCTGGTGTGTACCTGGTCTGACACGTCTCTGCTGCCGCCGCCTGGCTGCAGGCCAAAGCCCGGACAGAGAGGTCTTTTACAGTCCACACCACACCACCTCTTCTTTCCTCTCACCCCTCTCCTCCACTCGGGTGGTGCTTTTCCACTGATGGGCAAAAGGAAAGGAGGGATTCAGGCCAACACAGTGAGGCCGTTGGTCACTGACTCACTGCTCTGGATTCAGCAACACACACACAAGGAGTCTGTTTACCTGCTCTGGTTGTTAACTTTGACCTTATTTCTGAGTTTTAGTTTAGCAGTTTGTCTTGTACAGAACAGGTCGATAAAGACAGTTATTCCCAGTTGCGAGAACAGACCAGATTGCAACATTTTCCTAAAAAATAATTCACTGCAGGCTATATTTACTGGTGATGTTCTGGGTTTGGATTGAGGCTTTGACCTGATGTCTCAACCTCTAGAACTGTCAGCAACATTCAGTTACTCACAGTGAAGAAACATTTATTCACTTTCCATAACCACGTACAATGAAAGTATAAATTTGAGCACTTGAACACTATATTTCTATTTTATGACACATTTCACTCCACATTTATTTGATGCTTATAGTAAATATGTTGCATTGTTATAGATTCAACTTCCTGATTGTATCTAAAAAAATTTAAAAAATTAAAACCACATCATCTTCAAGAGCAAAAGAACATTTGCATGTATTTTCATTTAAAGGTAATACAATGAGATTTAACAGCATGAAACATACCAGTTTATGACTGATGCTTCTATGTGACCTACAACAGCAAGCAAGCCCTTCCACGAGAAGAAGTTATTGTGTTTAACACTTTATATGGAATAAGCAAATGATTTTAATATAGTTTGCTACTATTTTACAAAAATAAAGAAAGAAAAGAAAAACGTGATGGTCATATTTTTGCCTTTTCAGGGGAATATACAGCAAATGGCTCCAGTTTTACTTTAATGTGAACTGTTATTTGAATACAAGTGTATTTTTGAGGTGCCAGGGGCACATTCACCACCCAAGATGATGCTGGAGGGCCCACTTTTTCTAACCACACCTTCTATTTCTAACCCTGGCTAACTATTCCCCAATAAATCCCCAGAATTTCCGGATGAGTGAAAAGTGTTTTAGAGTCAGATGAAACAACTCATCAGGATTTGGTGTTTTTGTAGCAGCAAGTAGCTGCTTTACATCAAATCAGTTTCAGCAGAGCTACAAGAAAACTGGTAGAAGTTACCACCTGTTAACAAGTTGTTCAACCATCACAGTGAATATATATTTTTTATTGCAATTCATCAGTTTTCATTACACACCTGACAAACACAGTATTATTTATTTTAATATACATTTTTTTTCTTCCTGTACTTAACTTCTGCATTATATGCCTTGCAGATTAAATTCTAATTTTTACTTGGGTGAATAATACATGCTATTTGTGCATTATGTTTCATTACTCATGACAGCTTCACTGTAATTGTTATGCATATGATAATAAAGTATTTGAAGCTTGAGTGTTGCAAGAGACAGAGCAGTTTAATAGCATTTGGGACCTGAAGTCCTCCCCTTTTTCTTTAATCAGAGAAGTATTTTAAGCTACTTCAAACACAGCTTCAACAAGTTCTGGCTGTTTTCTGCAAACTATGACGCATCTGCCAAATGGAAACCGCAGGATACGAGGATGCATGCTTATAATAACAATAAAATATTTCTGCAGACATCTGGTGAAACACAGGAAGGCAGCCTCACAATAAAAATCTCTAATTGCCTTGATTGTTCCTCTGGTACTCCAATTCAGTAACAAGCATTTGTGATAAGAGTAATAAAGCTATAAAAATGATGTATGACAGCAGCTGTCTATGGTGCTTAAACTTATACATGAAACAGGGGAGATGCCGCAATTTTTAGACATTATTTCAGGTGGAAAGTAGAACATATAATACAGTATTAGAGTTATGAGGCAGATCATTTGACTGCAGAAATTGGCATCACGTTTATGCTGCTGCAACTTTCACAATGTGACGAAGTGAGGATAACATGGAGGTGTCAGCCAAAGTGATGTGTCAGGACGCTGCTATTTCCATTTCCAGAAGCAGTCATCACCTCACATCTACTGACCTGAGAACCTGCTGTCACGTCTCTAAAATAGTAGACTTATACAGCGTGAATCCATCTCTTTGCTTGTAAAAAAAGAAAGAAAAAAAACCCCAAAGCTGTAGATCTCGCTCCCTCACGAGTTTCACGATGAGATCCTCAGTCAGGGCCACTGACTGGGTTTTCCTTTTTGTCATGTACAAATGATCTTTACACATGTTATAGAATGTGCTGTAAAATCTTTTGTCCAACAGGTGTTTTTTTCCCCCCATTCAAATCCTGAGGTTGACTTCTTGCCAGTTCTGAATCAGCTGTATTTGACTGTATATCTCGTTTCACTCTGTCATTTACTGCAGGATGTTTCCCAGATTATGGCTACTTGAACTCAGGGACCGGATGAACTCAAGGAGAGCGATACTGTGAACTTTGGACCTGACACACTGAATGATGTGATACAGGAGCTGAAGGTAATGTGTGATTTTGAACATATATGAAGATTATGGATATATGCATTGTGGAACTGACCTCAGGGTTCATTCATGTTTTGTAGAATTAAGAATTTTAAAAATAAGGCCCAAGAATAACTAAAACATCTTGAAATCAGGGAAATCACATGGAGGAGATCATGTGATGTGTGAGCATAGTGGCGCATGTCCACGAACTACTGGTTTGCAAGATAAGTCATGAGTGTATGCTGAAGAACGTCTGATTTAAATTTTTTGAAAAAGCCCTCAAAAACCTTTTTATTGCCAGAGGCATTATATTTTTTAGTCATCCCATTTTTGTGATCACGATATCTCAAGAATGTCTTGAGGAAATTTCTTCAAACTTGACACAAATGTCCACTTGGACTCCACGATGAACTGCTTAGATACAAAGGGTTCACATCCAAATAATGTTTTGTGGGTTGCCTGGTGGAGATCTGCACTCTGAGTGACCTCTTATTTAATCTGTATGGCTGTGACAACCTTTGTACTCATATAGGTTTGCAGAACTGCAATTTCTGAATAATTTTCTAATTGTTTCAACAAAGTTTTCTCCATTTGCCAAAGAAAAAAATATCAAACTAGCAGAGACAGCAAGGAAAAAAGTAATCAAACTGACCCAACATGATTACAAATGACAAAAGAAAGACCAGACATCACCCAAAATCATCATATGTCCCAGGTCTAGCAGAAAACTAGATAGACATAACATGACATGCAGCTCCTCCATTCTTCCCAAGACAGGCCAGCAGTACAAATAAGCAAAGTTCAATTATCAGTCTTTTATCTGACTTCAGAGAGAGCAGTGCCCAAAACAACAAACTTTCTAAAATAACCGAAACTTCCCTGCAAGAAAAAAAATTTTAATTACAAATATCTAACCTAAACTCCTAAATAAAAAACAGGAGAAAAGACAGCTCGAAAGGGCCTCTCCCTCCTACCATGCTGGTATTAGTTATATTTACAATTTGGACTCTCAGAATCTCATTTAAAAACTTCAAAAGCACAGATCTAAGCTTTTCCTAACAGGACTACTTACAGATGGCTCACAACTCAAACAATATACTGGCTGTTTGTTGGGAGTAGAAGACTGAAGGGATGAAGATCGCTGTAAGCTTGAGGTTTAAAAAGGCTGCGCTCAACTCTCTGTTCAATCCCAGAGCAATCAAGGCAATCAAGTTGCTTGGCCCCATGTGATGGCCGCAGTCACAGCTGCACACTGAACTAAATGATGTGACTGTAACTCTAGTTTCATTTACAGATTTTAGTTTTTTGTTTCAGCACCTCACTCAAAATTCACATTACTAACATAAATTACTGGACACTGATTTTGGTTTCACTCATTGTTATAGAAATGCATCATATCACCACATCATGCACAGCTGGACCTTTTACCCATATATTTCCTGAGCTTGTATAACTTGTTTATACTTCAGTAGTTTTAGTTTGTTCAGTTTCCAACTGATCAGTTGGAGTCACAGAGCAAATGTTTCAGCTGAGAGAGCAGAGCCTGCTCTCAGGAAGCGATAGCAGAGTCTGACCCTGAGCACAAGGCACAGGTAATCCTTAAAACATCCTTATCAGTGAGACAGGACAGTCCGTTCTCTTATCATGGCCAAAATGTAACAATTAAAAAATACTTCAGTGATAAGTATAAAATATAAAACTCAGCAAAAATATGGGTAAAAGGTCCAAACAGTGCAGAAATTTCTATAACACTCATGCATTTATTAGCATTTTTTGACAACAGTTAATTATTTGTAGTGCATGCATTTAGTTTTCATTAACTTAAAGTTAATTTGTGTTTTCATGAAGTTATCAGCTGCTGCAGTTATCTGGCTCACCATCAAAAGGAGCTCCAGCTGCTGCAGACCTGATTATGTAGTGCTGATTGCTGATTGGACTGCACCATGTTCCTCCTGCATCATGGGGAGGGGCAGCGTTTTGTACATAGTTTTTTACTAGAATTCTTAGACCGCTGTCTGGATATTATTGTTTCAGTGGTCTAGTAGTAGTTTAGTTGTTATTAGTTAACACCATACTGATATGTTTTGCAGTTAATATAGTTTGTTTAATTGTTTTGTCTTGGTCTTTCCCCCCCTCTGTGTTAGAGCGGCCTGATCAGCCAGGTCTCCCCTTTTGTCTCAGTTGCAAAGATCAGTTTGTGGTGTTAAGTTCTTTTCTGTTAGTGCTTCAGTTTAATTCTGTTACTTTGACCTATTTTATGGGCCCAGATTTATTACCAAAACTATTTTGTTGCATTTTTTGGCTTGTTGCAAATAAACAATTTTTCTTTTTTTAAAACACTTGTGTCTCTCTTGCCTATCAGCTCGGCCCCTAACACCCCACCTGTTCACCCATTACACATAAACTCACACACTGTGAGGGGAGGAGAGGGTCATAAAAAAGATCTATGGTACTAATTAGAGGGAAAATAGTGTTCACTTGGTACACTTTTTATTGATTCCTATTATGTGCCAATGCAGAGGAGTCTTTAAAGTCAACAACCACATACAGTTTTTGTTAATGAATCTCTACCTACTTGAGTTTAAATGGAGCTTTTATTTCAATGGCAATCCCATTTTCTTCATAATTAGTACTAAGCTTTTTCTCCAGGAGGCTCCAGGAAACCTAATTATAGAAATTATCAAAACAAGTGAAACTATTTGATTCTGCTTGCATTTAGTTAAGGAATTTAGTAAGACTCAGAACAACACTACAGGCCCGAGATGAGGTCTCCTTTCTTTTTTACGTAATTGCAGTCAGGTGTGACCTCATTCACATAAACTGACCAGTGATCTGTTGGCTCAGCTGCAGCACAGTGACTGATTAACTAGAGCAACTGTGAGCGAGTGTGTGATTTATGAGAGAGAGTTTGTTAAGATGTTTGTGTGGAGGAAAAACTAAGTGGGTAAAATGGCAAAGAAATAAGGATAAAGACTGTCGGATATATGAGCATGTAGGCCTTAAAAGATTTGTGTGAGATCTGACACAGTGTTGATGAGGCTGCACCCACTAGGTGCTGCTAGCATGCCTTCACAGACTGGTAATCTTGCTATATTAGACACAGGCGATGACAATCATCTTCAGGGTAAAAAGCTTTTGATTTACCTGCAGTCTCAGTTCATTTTTTACATTTTTAGAAAATGAATTGAAACGTATCAGACTGACAGATCACTCTAAAAACAGATAAAAGAATTAAACTAAAACATGAGTTCTTCACACTTTTTTTAAGTTCCACATGCAGCTTCAGTGGTTAAGAGCAGTTTGGCTGTTTTTTTTTTTACGCTTGTTTCTTCATTTTGGCTGTTGCTGTGGTGTTTTTAAAATCATGCTGTAGGTTTGGCTTTAGGAATGGAAACATTGCTTAGCTGGTTTGTCACTTTGGTCCTGGAGAAAATATCCAAATAGCCGATGGATTTCCATGACTTGTGGTATAAACATTCATGGTCATCAAAGGATAATTCCTCAGGACTTTGGCGATCTCCTCCTGCACCACCATGAGTTTGACATTTGTGGTTGTGGTGGCATGGTGGCGCTGTGGGTAGCACTTCTGCCTCACAGCAAGAAGGTTGCAGGTTGGAATCCTGATTTGCATGTTTTTCCTGTGGGTTTTCTAGAGATTCTCCGGTTTGTCCCACCGTTAAAAACATGTACTGGAATTATATCCTCATCCGGACGCCGTTTGCTACTATCGTCAGACACTTCTGCCTCAAAAGGTTGCCGCTTGTTTACAGACAGGAAACATGGGTGTCAGAATGAGGGACATAGTTAGCACAATTAAAACAACTGCGACAGAGCCCTTTTACACACTCTGGTAAAAAAAAAAAACAAGGCTAAAGTGAATTGTCAAAACGTCATACGACTGGAAAGTTTACTTTAACAGCATTATATTGTATGAAAACATTACATGATCATTTATATTTGTTGTTTTTAGCAGAAAGGTGTCCGGTTGTGGCCATGATTACATTTTATTAGGTCAGTTCACCAGTCAGTATCCCTGACCAAGGTGCTGCCTTCGAAGAATTGGTCCCCAGGAGCTGCACAGTGGCGGCCCCCTGCCCCAGATACTAGGATGGGTTAAAAGCAATGAATGAATGAGGATGAATTTGCCTTCATAATTGTACTGTATTGTGTAAACTTGAAACTTAATACACCCTTAAGACAAAAACAAGTTTCCATTTGAAAAAAAGACAACATTTATTCGGCTATTATCACATGTGAGGTCTGTGCCAATCACAGTGGGCCGTTATTCGTCGCCCAAGACATTTTACGCTCGCACACGCACGTCACACTATGGCGGATGTTCAGCAGAAAAAGATGTATCAGCATATCATTGTCTTATTTTATACCTGCAAATGCATTTCTCATTGAAATTAGACCTAGAAAATGTAGACGATACAGGAGGCAGAGCTAAATATTCCTGCCTCACTTGATTGTCCTCAGATCTCCTTCACAGCAGAGACAGTTAAGTTTATGAATGAACAGCGCAAAAGTCATCGCAGCTCACCCAGTATTCTGATTACTCTGTTTCTCCCTGCAATCAATTTAAAGAGTAATCCAGCCAGATTAAACAAAAATGCATTAAAAGGAATTAAAGGTCAGTTTTCTTATTGATCCATTTGATCCATAGCAAAAATATAGATAAGGAGATATCCTGTGCCACTTGAAATAAATACAAACTGCCACGGTGAAATAATAAGCTATCTCTGCACTGACACTGTTTTTTAAAAAGATTTTAAACATGTCATAGTCAAATGGAAGTGCTAGTCGTCCTCCACAGCATATCAGTCATTTTTGTTAAAGTAAAATCACCAGTTGGAAACAGTTTTAACTTTTGTAATTAAAAGTCCCACCCAAAGTTACTGTAGCCCACCCAAAACTGAAATCCTGCCGCCGTGCCTGGAATACAGTCAACATTATACCTGCTAATTTTCAACATGTTAGCATTGACATTGTGAGATTGTCAGCGTAGTGATGCGAGCATCATTTGTTGTAACAATGTTACTGCAACATTACGGGTCCGATGTCACCATTAGTTACGTTGCTGCTACGTTGTTTCACATCACAATATAACAGGTATTCTGTGGCAACGTCAGTTCAACTTCCTCTGCCTGATGTTTCCAGTACTTTATACCAGTGATGTTTAAAATTACGTGCTGGTGATAACACTCTGGAATTTCTCTTGGTAGTTTGCCACAACGTCACACGTAGCAAAAGTTACGTTGAAAGTACGTTCCCGCTGCAACGACTTTGTGTTAGTAGGGTTGTTCATCCTCCAAAATACTCAATGAGATGTTGTTGATTCCTATTTTTAGAATTTTTTAAATAACAAAGTCAATATAAAAATTGAAGTTCTTTGTAGAGTTATTACAAAAATTTCAGTGTTTTGTTTGTTTGATTATTGATTGTGGTTTTAAAACTCTTGTGGTTAAGAGTACTTTAACTGTGATTGTTTTTTCTGTTCATAAAGAATCTTTTTTTTTAAATCAAAGCGTCAGCAGATGGTACATCATCCCAGACAATTGTCTCTAAAGCTAACTTCATTAGACATCAATAGAGACCGCTAAAACCCTGCAGTAGACGTGAAAGTAAAGGAAAATGTATTCATATTTACAGTTATTATACCATATTCACATTCATACACATTGCACATTTTCAAAGAAATGAATAATCATCTCCAGTCAGTCGAGGAATTTCAGTAAATCTCAATAAAGACTTTTATTTTTTTTGTACCAAAATAGGCAGTTAGAGCAGGGATAAATATTATAATATGTTAGATATAGATCCATCTCTGTAATAGATTCTTTGCATCGGTGCTTTACTCTAACAGACAGTGGCATGGTCCCCTGGCTAAAACACACAGCCAGATTCACACAGAGAGTCCGGTTCTGCCGACTGACGACACCACAGGTTTACTCGATTCATAGAGGATTATAGACGGAAAGAAATAATTTAGCAGAACATTCTGTGAGCAAATATTAAAGCTTTCAAAACACATGTGGTCAAAACTATTCAATATTTGGGTCTAAGAGCTACTCTGTCGACAGAACGGTCCTTCTGTGCGTCTCCGGGCTCCAGTCAGCTTGGAGGAGTCGCCTTCGGGGGGTTGAGGGTGGAGATGGGAAGTGGATGGCTGACAAGGTCCATACAGGGGCTGTGTTACCAAAAGCATCTCGGTATTTCAAAGGTCACACTTGATAACAGACAATATCGTCATGTTTCAGGTTAGCCCCATTTGTGACTTCACTCTCTTTTAGCTCTGTTTCGGTCTCCACCAACTCCTGAGGGAAATCTCTGGCTCTTTAATGCTCCACTGTGTTCACCAGCTAGTCGCTAACCGTGTTGGTCTGCTGTTTGGTGCCGAGCAGGTTGTGTACAGCGGGGTTTATTTTTACAGCCTTTTCACTGAAAATGACACTATGAGAGCTGTGAGAGTGAACCAAAACCAAGCAAAGTTGCAGTCAAACAAAGAACTGAAACTCACTGTAAAGCTCCGTAAAGCTGAGGGGAGCTGCAGATTCTGATGATTATTTTCTGTAAGTTCATCACTACAAGCAACCCCTTTCACATTGTCACATTGTTTCACATTGTCATTTGATACATATAAAAATATTGATTATAGTTGCTTTAAGGGACAATCCAAATCATTATTTTTTTTACCTGTTACCCAGCAGAGACTACTGCGTTTTATTATCGTGGTCTACAAAGATCAAATGTTGCCTTTAAACGCTTTATTTCCACAGATTGTGACACTTTTTTTTTGTAAACAATCAAAAGTTACATTCACCGCCGTTCCTGCCAAAACTGTCAATCAGCGGTATAGCGTCAAACCAAACAGCTGCAGAATTATGCTGCCCGTGGGTCTCCACATGCTCCTGCATGATACAATCAAAACAGGGACCCACTTGTAAAAACACCTCTTCATTGCAATATTTAAGCTAATACAACTATTTAGCACCACATGCTAATTGGCCTGATTTGAAAAAACAAAGAAAGAACAGGACAATAAAACAGCTGCAGCGCTGAAAAAGATTAGACAAAAAGTTGTTTTTGAGCAACATTTCAATCCAGGCCTGTGCTTCACTGCATATATAACATGGTAAGTATTTTTATGTAATTTTTGCTTTTGTGTTTATTGTTTAAAAGGTGACTCCATCTGGGTTTCTCAAATGGAAAATCCCACTCAGCCGTTAGCGGGTTTATGCGTAGCACTGTCATCATGCAGAAACCTTTGTCAGGTCACATGGGAGGACGTTGGATACAAAGGATCACTTGGGGCTTGGGGAGCTACAATATGAGCCCACCCTTTCATATACTCAGTGTGCTCACCTGTTGTGAAGCAAGTTGGCTTCTCCTGCTATGAGCGGCAAAGACCGTTACAGAAAACAGACGCACAAAAGCGAAGGTCACGTGACACACAGAGCAAGCATCTCTGGAAAGTGACCAGGGTTTTCTCGTGTTAAAAGTCTTTTTTGGCAAGTGTTCCCTGCACAAATTGAGGGTCTAAGAACAGAGGGTGTTGTTCTCTGCACAAATTGTAACTCCTTCTGAGGCAAATTGTGATTTGTGATCTTGAGGCAATATAAATAAAATCTGACTTGATTTAGACGTTAGTTATCTTTCCTGACTGTAGACATGAAAATACCTTTGAAGATGCAACCCCTTGCTGGATTACAGGTAAAAATATAACTCTTTGATTGTCCACCCTGTGCCAGTGTCATGGAGTCACATATGGAGCGCTGAGGTCACAAATGGTGCTAGTTTCAGGTGTTATTTATGCACGCTGGGACTGAAGGCTCATACTTAACACATCCAGCATGAAAAAAATGCGTTCAACAGATGTTTTTAACTACGCAACAATAGCATGACGTACAGCAAATGAGATAACTGCAAAAACCGAGAAGTGTTCCCTGACCTCTTAATCTCTTTCAGTCACCACTGAACGCTGAAAGAAAAGTGAGTTCATCAAACGTCCGAACGCCAGAAACACTGGGATGGTGTCGGTTCTGTCACGCTAAGATGCTTTTAAGAAACCAGCCCTCATTAGTGCAACTACAGTAAGAAGAGGGAAAGCTAATAACGATGATGCTGATGATTATGATGGTGATGATAGTGTTGATGAAGAAGATGATACACTGTTTAATGCTGGAGTGCTCAACTAATGTCACACTGTGGATGTGGAGAAGGGACGGAGGAGGGGGAGGAGAGAGATGAAGGCATGAGACAGAAAGGTGGAGGAGGAAGAGGAGGTGGAGGGGAGGCAGAGAAGCCCCCTGTCGGACGAAAACTTGAGTAATACAGACCCAAGTTTTGTTTTTTTTTAAATGGAGGATCTGGGCCCGTATTTATCAAAACGTAGGACTTAAATGAAAGATAAAAGCATAAAAGCAATTTTACCTAATTTATTTTGACATAAGATCC
This sequence comes from Lutjanus campechanus, assembly GCA_027495735.1. Classification (NCBI taxonomy): domain Eukaryota; kingdom Metazoa; phylum Chordata; class Actinopteri; order Lutjaniformes; family Lutjanidae; genus Lutjanus; species Lutjanus campechanus. Next base: position 1,212 of record JAJHUR010104377.1, on the reverse strand, counting down.
TCTTAAATTTAAGTGTTTTAGAAGGATTGTACAAAACACTTTTGGTCATAGCTGAAGCAGAATGTTTTAATTGAGATTAAAGTAGTTTTAGTCTATTATCTGCAATCTAAATTTATCAGATTGATGTTAATTTCTAAATCAAACTTTTTAAAAAAATAAAATGGTGTTTGATGTTTTCACAAAATATAATGTTACTAATCATTTTTAAAATCGATGTAAAATCAGTAAATTCTTGTGTAATCATGTTTTCTGTCCCATTTGTTTGTCTGTTTATCAGTCAGGATCACAGAAAAACAACTTGCCCGATCTTCATGAAACCTGGTGGAACGGTGTATCACAGACCAACGAAGAACCCATTAAATTCTGCAGTTGATCTGAATCAGGAGGTAGATATATTAGTTATTTTTCACTTTTGTTGATGTTGCGAGTTAGGCCCACTGGATGATGAGGCAACAGTTAGGCACAACCGTAGTCTGGCATAACTGGACTATTTGCCTTGGCGGAAGTCTGCGCTCTCCGAGTGCCTTTCTTATTATAATCATGTGATCATTTGAAAGCTGTTGTTAAAAATTACTCATAAACATAGACTGTATAAATAGTGGATGTAACTTCTGAACAGTGAACGCAGACCTGCATTCTCTCTCATGGCCAGCAGGGGGCGACTCCACTGGCTGTATTGAAGCTCATGAAACCAACTCACTTGATTTATTACCTCAATAAACTGTTTTTATGAGTTTATGGTCTCAATCACATGTTTCATGCTTTTTTCGTCAGTACAACAGGATGTTCATTTTGCAAATTCATGTGGAGCAAAATAACCAAGATGCCTGTGGCCAAATTTGAGTCTTCAAAATGGCAGTCCATAAACTATTAGTGGGTAAGCTGGAGTGAGATGCTTCATTAATTCATCCTAAATTTGATAAATACGGTCCCAAGCCTGCAAATGGACTCTAAAATCATTATGAGGCTTGTTTGATTTTAGCTTTTGGTTCTCCAAAAAAACAAAATGACAAGAGAGTACTCCATGCTTTATCTATTTTAAAGCAATCTAATTTAGTTTTCTATTTAAGCTTTAATTTAAAATTTCTGATTTCATAATATCAGTGTAAGTGTATTAAATTTCAGATTTTTTTTCTTGCTACATCTCTAAACAGTAATTGTACTATAGCTTCATTTTGGCCCTTGATGCCAAAATGCTGGGGCACATTAAAA
>JAJHUR010104375.1:0-15194 GCA_027495735.1 Lutjanus campechanus | reverse complement strand
GTGTGCACCTGATCCCTGATTGTTTCTCCTGCACCTGTCTCTTATCACTCCCCATTAGTCCTGCATATATACCCTCTTGTGTCTTGTCTTGTTGCCAGTTCGTTGATGTTCACAGCCTCACGTACCAGCATTCCTTCATAGTCTTATGCCCCGTTTACACGTACACAGCTATTTTTAGAAACGGACATTTCACCCTCTCCGTTTTCAAAAATAATTCCGTGCACACATATCCGTTTACAGAAAACTTTGCGTTTACACGAACCCGTCTATGTCTGCTGCGAATCCATGATCACCATAGCAACATGTAAACATAGGTCGCACTTTTGACGCGAGTGCAAGTTCTGTCGCATACTGTGACGTCTACTGCCTGTGTTTTCTCCGTTTTGCTCCGTTTACATGCAAACGGGCAACCGGAGTTTTCATAGATCTCCACTCTGGCCGGAGTTTTTAAAAAGCATCGTTTTCAGAGGCGAATTCTCCGTTTGCGTGTAAACGAAGGGATGTTTCTCCGTTTCTAAAAATAACCGTGTACGTGTAAACGGGGCATAAGTCATAGCTTTTTGTGTCTGAACCTTGCTTGTTTTTTGACCTTGCCTTTTTGCCTCTTGATTTGGATACCTCTGCCTGGTTTGTTTGCTTCTTTGTGTACCGACCTCTGCCTGGAATAAACCTTGTTTTACCTCTACCGATCTGAGTCGTGCATTTTAGTCCTGCTTCCACTGTGCTAAGTTCATGACACAAGGAGACTTAATTGAACTCGACCTGATTTGCCAATGCCACAAAGCTGTGGATTTTGACTGAGCCAGGGAAAGAAGGTTTGATAAATTAGCAATTGAAGAAGACAAGAACCTAGGGATGCAACGAATCACAAAATTCATGTTTCAGATCATACCATGGTTTTTAATCTGTTATATCAACCAATCACAGAGATGCACTGCAGAATAAAACACAGTGGGCATCAGTCCTGCCTTTAACTGCAACTCTGCATTTAGATTTTGGGCATTATAACTTATATATAAGTGACAGCAACAGTGAAACTGTTTCATACTATGCTGTAGTCCACAGACTGCATACATGCTGAACTGTAGGGGGTGATCTATCTGGAACATGGGACAGCTGCGATCTGTTGCACCACTACGAGAAATTTTACTCAGACTATGTACCAGGAGAAATCCGGGTGGGCTGATCACCCTGCACACATGCAGTTCATGATACAAAAACATGAGAGAGAGACGTGTCATCACCCCAAATTGATTATGTGCCAGTTCACATCCTCCTCCTAAAGATCATTAGTACCCATTTACCCATCAAATTCACGATATCCAAGGAATTCAATCTCTTTTTTTTCTTTCTGCCCTGGCATTTGGCCTTTGTGTCCTAAAAAATGGACCACCAAACACAAAGTGTCAGTGAAGGTTCTCAGTCATCCAGGTCATGGTATTCGTAGCAAAGTTTGTCGTAGGCAACTGAACTTGATAGAGTTCTTGAAGACGTTTCGCCTCTCATCCAACTTTGCTACGGACACCAAACACAAAGAAAACCAAAGGGCAAGTGGTGTTGACCCAAAAATGCCAAAATTCAGGCCTGTTTTTGACCTATATTCAATTCTATACAGAACAAAAAAAAGACATTTAATGTTCAAACTGATAAACTTTGTTTTATTTTGTAAATATATACACTCATTCTAAATTTGATACTTGCATCACATTCCAAAAACGCTGATTCTGGTAAGATGTAAACATGGCGAGACTTCGTATATCTCTTAATGGACGTACATGCGTAAAGACCAAAACGCACTGCAGGCGCCTGACGCTCACGTTTTGAATTACACCCATTGTTCTTAATGGCAGAACATGCACCGAAAGCGTGTGTTAACGCGCGTCAAACTGTCTTGACACTTGCAATCCGAACTTGTTTGATTTCGGAGTGTCAAAAATGGACGAGACCCACAACAGCTGATTTTTCTGCGGTCACAGTGTCTGTTTGGAGAGAGCTACAAGGAGTAAAAAAGGTAAGGATTGTTCAGAGAACAATATTTTATTTAAGACATCAATTTTTAATAAACAAATAAAAGGATAAAATAATAAATATATACTATATATATTTGGTATATTCATAATATGCATTGTAGGGGAGTTTTTGGATGCTGGGCCAAACATTTCTTTTAACAGCAGCTACCGAGAGCATCTATAGGGTCCTAAAGACGTTTCGTTGCCTTGACTACAGTTCACAGCGTCTTTGCTTAGCTCGTAAAACATGGACGAGGAGAGGCTTGTTAATGAAATCCAAATGCGACCGGTTTTATATGACTGCAAACTGGAAATCTTTAAGGACAAGAGAGACAGCAGGGCTTGGCGTGAGATTGCTGAGGCCATGGGAGTAACAGGTAAAAAACAGTTAACATTAGTTAGCTAAGTTAATAACGTTATTAACGACATTATGTCGGTTATCGCCGTTCAGGGCAAAGAAACTAAACACCTGTACTCATTGGGTACTTGTATACTTTATTTTGTAAACACCGTTGTCCAATATAACATATTATAACCTAATGTAGTATGTATTAACGTTACAACATTGTAATCGTAACTGCAGGAGAGCAGCAGAGAAGAGGGCGAGAGGGGAGCGTGTGTGAAGTGCTGACTTATAAAAAATTAAAAAAAAACTTTTTTGATCAATAATTATGAATTATTATGTATTTACTATTTTGTTAATGACAACAATCCTAAATAAATAATACAGATGCATGACCTTTTGAACAGTTCCCTGTCAAATCTGTAAAAACATCTCCAGCACGTCTAAGAACATCAGACCAACATAAAACTCAAACAATATCAGATTATTGACACAATACAAGATGCACATGATGGGATCATCTGTATCAGACACATGAAGTCACTGTAAACACAACTGATGATTCCTGCATTCACTCTGCTTCAGTCCACCGATACAACACTTCTGAAGGAAGGAACCATTCTGTTTACATACTGAGAGAAACACTCATGTTCAACACAAACCACACCACCTCCTTAATAGGTGTTATATTATTAATATTAATTATAGCTCCAACTGTCAGCAAGAAAAACAAACGACTAAAATAATCAACTTCTCACAATGGTTGGATCTTTTAACACAACAGATATCAATGAAACAACAATCAGATTTACACAAAAACCATCTGGATCACTTCAACAATACTCAGTATTTCGTTCAGCTGCTGGTGAACTGATGCCACAACACAACACAAAACAACACAACACAACACAACACAACACAACATGAGTAAATATAGATGAAGGTGGGCTGATGGGGAGGGGAGAGGGGGAATTAATACAAGTTTCTATAATCCCAAAGAATTAATAAAACAAACACACCCTGAAGAAGTCTGAAAAAACTACAAACCCAGATCACAACTTACTGTTTTTGTTTGTGTTTTTTTATTTATTTATTTCCTGTGTTGTTGTTGTTTCTCTTGAGTCCTTTTTTGTTGTTGTTGTTTTCCTTGTATTTATGTTTTCTTCTCCTCACTGCCACCTGTCATCTTTGTGTCCTTTCATGTCCTGGTATTAAGGATTGTTGTGTACAACTACACAATCTGTCCTCAGTTCACAAACTCTGACTGTGATGTTCAAAGAGAAGCTGATGTATCACAGTGGATTTATTTACATTTATTTTAATTTATGTTTAATATATTTGTGTTTATTGAATCTGTTTAGCTCCGCCCACTGTCTTTACATCACAGCCACCAAGAGTTCTTCATTATGATTATCTGGCAGGTCTGCATTAATTCTTTCTAATCAACATTATAATCGGATCTAAAATAAATGTGGCAGTTACACACCATGTGATATCTGATCAATCAGTTTATCGATCAGAACAATAATCACCAAATAATAACTGATGTTCAAACATCATGTAATAAAACCTGATTCAGCAGCTTTTACACTGTGATGCTCTAAAGACCACAACAAACACTGAAACACTCTGTGTTGTTGTAGAAACATCAGTAATACTCACGTTGCCATGGTAACAGCTTCACAGCAGCTGATTGGTCCTCTGGAAGAAAGAGAAACGAGTCAGTAACCTGAACCAGCCTGTCTGCTGCTCTCAGTACCTGTCTGCTGCTCTCAGTACCTGTCTGCTGCTCTCAGTACCTGTCTGTCTGCCTGAAGACTTTCTGTGTCAAACATCACTGCAGTCATCACAGCTGACTGTTCTCTCTGTAATTAGCTTCAATCCTGCAGCTCCTGACTCACAACAACAACATTATTATTGTCTGTGTTGCTTGTTTATTCATTATTTATTTATTCATTATTTATTCATGTACTCTTTGCTCTTCATTTTTCTGCTGTAACTCTGCAGGTTTCCACATTTTAGGATCAATAAAAGATGATTTGATTTGAAATGTCCAGGTTGTGTTTCTGTTGTTAAAGTGTCCTTCATGTCTGTCCCGTCCAGCATCACAGAGAGACAAAGTCCCTGCAGGAGGTATTTTTACCCAATCAATGATCTTTTCCTGATTTAAACAAGAACCTACACCTGCCCAACACCTTTGTTTTGAAAGTAGAACTGGATGTTGCACATTTCTTATTAATCATATTTCTAACTTGGAACCTATTTAATAAGAACAACAGTTGATAAAATTAGTGTGAAACAAGAACTAAATGTTGTGGGAAAAAATCTGAATCAATCATATAAACGTCAGATAACATGTTCACTTATTATTTCTGTCAGATCCATTTTTCCTGATGCATTTATATCTGCTGTAAACTCTGATGGAAACATGTTCAGTATTGTAATAAGTGTTCTTACCTGTTGTTGTGTTCTTGAAGTTCTGTGTTCCTGAGGAGGCAGACAGCAGCTTTTATAGAGCAGAGAGGCAGGATGCTGGTTAATGTGATCTCGTCCTCATGGAAACACAAGGAACAAACAGACATTCCCCCCCCCCCACACACACACACACACACTTTCTCTTTCACTTTTTATTTGACCTCACATCATTTCTCTGAAATCACGTGGTAACAACATTTTACATCCCACAGGAAGCAGACCTGCAGCCTCCAACAAAGCAGCCCTCACTTTCTGTTTCTATATGACATTTTCAAACTCTGAGTATTTTGCTTTAATCTGAGGTGCTGTGAGCATGTAGGTGTTGAACTAAAGAGGCCTGAGAACAGAAGGAACGTCTGGTTTCTCTCTGATCAAACTTATTCATGTAAAGTCAGTGAATTCATAATAAACCTGGAGATTTATTCTGAGTCACCTGTGTTCAGCTTTGAAACTTTCCTCCTTTAGTTTTTAGCACCAACATCTCCACAGTCAAAGTGTCGACACATGAGAGTCCTCAGTGAAGTCTGCGCTGCGTTCAAGTGTCCTGTAGATGTTGAAGAATGAAGAATTCAACTGAGAAGAAGACACGTGTTTATATTGATAAGAATTATTGATTCAAATGTGAACTGCAGCTCATTTCTTCTCTCTGCAGCTTCACTGATAAAAGTGAAGTTTGGAGGCTTTGATACAAGAACAGCTGCTGCAGGATGATGTTGGTCTGACTCAGTTTCTGTTCAAAAGTTCAGACGTCTCCTCCAGTGGGAAGATTTTATAAACCTGAGAATCCATGTTGACTGAAAAAATATATTTGTATTATAGAAAAAACATTCTTGTAAAGTGTCAGAGGAGAGCAGTGTCAGCATTAGTGTTAGTGTGAAGTACAGAACCACCAGGCAACTCAAACACAGATCATCAACTAGTTTTCTGCCGTTTGTCTTTTTAATTTGTGGCTCCAACACCTGAACTTCCCCTCAGCAGATCAGTAACGGATCATGTTTTCAAAATGACAAAGAGGTGACCTGAAACTCTGCCCCTCCTTCTGTTACTTTCTGTTTTACTGTTTGAAGAGACTCTGTGAAATCACAAGATCATTAAAATGTTCTTTACAACAGACAAAAAGTCACGAAGAAAATAAAAGAAGACAAAATGAATAGAGACATAAATGTGATTTTTAAAAAGGTAAAATAAAATAGAAGAAAAAATATGATAAAATAGAATAAAACATTTTAAACAATAAGAACAAAAAATTACACTTCAGGGCAAAATATGAATAAATAGTCCCAAGTTTAATTTAATAAAAGACAAACAGGAGTAAAATGTGTCAGACCGAACACTGAGCCTTGAGGGACGCCACAATACATTTGATACTTTTTCAATGAACATTCATCCATGATGACATAAGATTCTGTCAGATCAGATTTAAACCAGTTAAACTCAGCACTACAGACGCCAACCACACTGTGTAGTCTGTGTAAAAGAACTGAATATTCTGTAACAGTACTTGTACTTGAGTACAGATGTTCAGAAGTCTTTCCACCACTGCCTGTCAACCTTCTCACTGTGTCTAACAGCTGCTGTATCACTGCACAGAAGGAATCATCTACTGAAGGACGAGACATTACAGCTCAGCTGAGGAGGACGACTCGTGTTTACGTCCTGATCTGTGACGAGCACAAACCTCTCGTCCATGAGTAGATGCATGTTTTCCTCCGCATGGTGACACAGATGGTGTTCAAGAGACAGAAAGTAGTTCCTATATGAAACTACTCACAACAAAGTCTGTGGATTATCTTCAGTAACCAGATTGTGAGTTCTGGTTTTGAGTTTTTCAGATGAATTTTTGTGTCTTTGAGCTCCACAAACTGAGTCATTTAGTTGCTTTAGTTTGCTTTCTTTTGTGGAGAAGTCAGACGTCTCTACAGCTGATGTCTCCAAACTAAAACTATCCAGATAAGGACAGGATAAAGAGAACTACAGGGAAGAGGAGAAATATGTAATCTGACTTCAACTGTGCTTTTTAACAACTTTAATTAAAACACTTAGTCTGAACAAACATTTAAAGAGGACATGGACCTCTCTCATGCTCTTTATCTCTGCAGACCTTTGCTCGACTCTGATAGATTTTCCATGAGCAGAAGTTTGACCTTCCTATCCTGCATGTCCATGGACACCAAGGATCTTGAAACATGCTGAGCAGAGTCCTCGTTCATTGATTCTGTCAGAAACATGTAAAACAACATTCAGGAGTCAAACTACTGCTCATGTTTTCTTTAAAGGTCCTGAATATGCAGCAGGTGATTTACTGGGTGGAAGTGACCAAATAACCCAGTCGACACAAACAGTGATGCAGAAATAAGATACTGAGAGCAACATGTTGGTTTATTGTTGGGGAACACTTAGGCTGCATGTTTTTGGACTGTGGGAGGAAGCTGGAGTTCTCGGAGAGAACCCACACGGACACGAGGAGAACATGCAAACACCCTGCCCCAGGTACAAACTCCCCGGTGGCACTCAAACTCAGGACTTTGTTGCTGTGTGGCAGCAGTGCCATTGTGTCAGGTTTATATCTTTATATCAAGTTATTGTTTGAACATATTTGTCTTTGTGTATTCTGCATTTGCAGAGCGAACCAAACAAAAATATTGGGTCATACCAAAGGCAGCAACTTCCATCTTATTTGATCACTTTAGCTTTAAAAATCAGAATAACAACAAATATGATCAAATCATCTTCAATCATAATCAGTCTAGAGACAGTTGAGACTGTTGGAGCCAAAATAACTGAGAAAAATTGTTAATACGCCCTTTTTTCCACATTATACATGAGATAAAATGTGATTATTGTTCATGAAGTGTCTTGTCATCCACATGTTGATGATGATTTAATATTAAAGGTTGAATTTAAAACACAAAATCTGGCCAAAACTTTGTGTTTTGTCTCTAACTTGAAGCCAAATGTGTTTTTCTTTTTCTGTCAGACTTTATAAAAGTTTTGACATCATTCTAAGTCTCTTGTTCAGCGCCTTCCTGTTCTTCTCACGTACATCTGCTGCCCCCTGCTGGACAAAGGAACACATGACAGCTGGTTTATCTTCTGCCCTCGAACTAAACAATCAAACATCATCATCATCATCATCATCATCATCATCATCATCACAGAGGTTTCAACATGTTCAGATCCTCTTTTAATGAGAGAATAAAGCTGCTTTCACAGTGTTTCTTCTGTTCTAAAGAACGATCAATAAAGTCATATGTAGTGAGATCAGTGAGAGTCCACACTCAAACAGCAGACGACACAATATTCAGATGAGAGTATATTTTTATTGACAGACGTCATCAACATGACACAGATATGAGTGAGCAGAGACAGTCTGTCCTCACTGACTTACTACTATAGATAAGACACATGAAGTGGATCAACAACAGGATTTATTCCACCTTTCTTTACTGGCTCATCTTCTTCTTCTTCTCTGATCCTTCCAACGTGTCAACATGTCAAACATCTGCTCCTTCTCCTTAAACTCCTGCACACAAACATCCTGCTGCTGTTGTTCACACATATTATTAACATTCTCACAACACATGGACACAGGAAGAGGTTTAAACCCCCTCCAGGCTCAACTCCTTTACAATGAGTTCACTTTAGTTTCACAACAACTTCAACACTGTAAATCATGCTGGTTATATAAGACTCATCTATTAATACGATACAAACATGATTATACTGACACTAACAATCAGATTGGCAGGAAACCCCCCAAATCATTGAACACCAGGGGGCGTCGTCACTACATTTAAAAGCAGAGCTGTTAGCTGTGTCCCAGTCGAATACATGGCAGAGACACCTTTGTTCTCCAGGAGAAATTTATTTGACAAACCAGGTTTGTGGATCACAGGACTGGTGGGGACACGGATTCAACTACATCCAACTGATGTTTAACCAGCTGCTGTTGACTTTAGCAGGACTACACTCCTGCTCCTGCTCCGGTTCCTTTATCTTTATCCACTCGTTTTTTCATCTCCTCTAGTTTCTGGACCCTCTCTGGATTTAAGTTCTCCATCTTCTCAATCAGGAAGTCCAAGTGGACGTAAGTGGACAGTGAATCAACATTCAGGGCGATCTCCTCCAGTTTGACGACATGCTGGAAGGACTCGTCCAACCACTGATCTTTCTCTGCTGTCAGCTCCACTGTTTTCTTCTCCAGACTTTCCAAAAGGTTCAACATGGTCACACTTTGTACCCTGGTCCTTTCATACTTCTCTTTCACAACTTCTTGGGTCATCTTAGTTTTTTTTGTCTTGTTCACATAGATCCACTTCTCTTTCACATGAGCGGATACAGGACACTTCCCGGTACAGACAGTGCAGCGTCCATCTTTCATCACCTCACAGTCTTTGGGGTACCAGCCCACTGTGCAGTTAGGATAGTGACAGTTCTCCTCACAGACAGTGCAGCAGACAGCTCCTTCATAAAGGAACAACCCCCAGAGCCCACCACTGATCGGCTGTTTTTCTTTGTAGACCTCATCGATTTCTAGAGTGAACTTCTCACTGCTCTTCATCTCTTGTTCATGTTCCATCAGAGCTACGCGAGTCTGTTTGATTTCGGTCTGTTTTAGTTCAATCAACTCAACTCTCTCTTTCAGGTTTTGCATGCAGGCTGTCAGTCTGATTCTTTCGTTCAGAACGTCCACAGTTATCATCAGCTTTTGAGGAGCATTTTTTTCCAGGAATTCTCTGAACTTACTCAGTCCATCTTTTGTTATTTCCCATCCACTCTTTAAAGCAGCCTTATTTTCCTTTGTTTTCTCTGTGGTCCTGCAGTTATTGAACATGAAATGAACAGGCTGATTCCTCTCATCTTTGGCACTTTTAATTTTTGCATTTTCTAGAGCCTGAAGAGCATTTTTAGGTGGCAGACCATCTGAGTGTGTGATGAGGGCGACAATCTTCTCCTCCATGTCTTTTCCAAACAGAGACAACACTGAATCAAAGATGTAACTCAGTCGACCACTCAGTCGATTCTCAGTTGCTTTCAGCACCAGACCCACAGCATCAATCTCATGAACTCCATCATCTGTGCGGAACAAATCCAATAATCTTTGACCGACAATGGCGTCTTTTTCAGTCCCTCTGGTGTCTCCGTATCCAGGAGTATCGATGATGGTCAGAGAGTAGGGCAGAGTTTTATCTTCAAAACCAAAGATCTGATACACGATCACATCTGATGTCTGACTCTCTGTCTGACTTCTCTTCTCGTCCTCTACGATCTCAAACCAGACGTCGTCCTTCCGCTTCACTCCCATGGTGTAGTTGACCAGAGTGTTGATCAGAGTAGATTTTCCTGTTCCTGTTTCACCAACAAGTAAGATGGTTTTATTTGGCTTGTTTGGATTTTTTTCTCCAAGAGTCATTTTTGTCAGAGTTCCAATATTTTCTTTCTTTGGTTTCAGCTGGTAGACAGCAGGAGATCCAGAATGGAGCAGAACTTTGGAGGTGATGTGGTCAAATTTGGATGAAGTTTTCCTGGAGAAAAGAAAAAAAAACATTAATTCAAAAACAAATGAACAGAGAATAAAATTGATAAAATCTCTCTACTTTCTGGGGTCTTCTAAAATAATAATAATACACTTTATTAATACAGCACTTTCCAAAGGTCACAAAAACAACAACAAAACAGTAAATAAAAACAAAGGTTCACACAACCCCAATTACTGCCCCAGCTGATTTTTGTTTTTTATTTTCTGTCTCTTTCCGATTAATACAGTTTTTAGACAGAATTCTTATTGGCAACAACAAGTGAAACACTGTCCACAAACCAGTGGTGGGATTTCAAGCCCAGAATGAACTGCTGGTAAACAAGGATATTTATGACACAAAAGGAGACTTATTTGAACTTGACCTGATGTGCCAGTGCCACAAAGCTGTGGACTTTGAGAAGTTTGACTGAGCCAGGGAAAGAAAGTTTCATAAATTAGCAAGAGAATAAGACAAGAAACCAGGGACCCCTAAGGGTTATTGGAGGGGCGTGACTGGGAGGAACGGCCTCCCTGATTTGAACTTGAGCGGGTGTTTGTTATTGGACTCTTGTGCTAGCCATGACCTGTCGATAATAAACACCATGTTCGAGCATAAGGATGCTCATAAGTGTACGTGGTACCAGAGCACCCTTGGCCGACAGTAAATAATCGATTTTGTTATCATATCATCTGATCTGAGGCCGTATGTATTGGACACTATTGGACACATCTGGTGGTAAGTTGGGTCTGGTGGCATGGGAAACCTCTGGACAGACCTGGCAAGCCCAAACATGTGGTGCGGGTAAGCTGGGAATGTTTGGAAGAGGACTCCGTCTGGGAGTCTCCGGCGGAGCTTTTTTGGCAGGTTTTTGGAGGTTTGTGACATTGAACCGGAGTGGTCAATGTTCAAAACATCCATTGCTGGGGCTGCGGCTGAGAGCTGTGGTCTCAAGGTCATAGGTGCCTCGTGGTGGACAGGGAAGCTGTCCGGCTGAAGAAGAAGGCCTTCCGGGATAAGTTATCTCAGGGGACTCCGGAGGCAGTTGCAAGGTACCGACAGGCCCGAAGGACGGCAGCTTCGGCTGTGATACAGGCAAAGCAGCAGGTGTGGGAGGAGTTTGGAGAAGCCATGGAGGAGGACTTTCTGTTGGCACCACAGTGCTTCTGGAAAACTGTTCGGCAGGAGAGAGAAACGGGGGACTATCAAAGCTGTGTATGGCAAGGATGGGACACTGTTGACCCGAAATGAGAAGGTAATCAGGCAGTGGAAGGAGCACTTTGAGGAACTCCTGAACCAAACTAACCCTCTATGGTAAAGACAGAGCTGGAGGATGATGGGAGAGCAACATCAATTTCCCTGGACACGCCTCTTTAACATTGCGTGGAAGTCTGGGACAGTGCCTAGGGAGTGGCAGACCGGGGTGGTGGTTCCCCTTTTCAAAAAGGGTGTGTGTGCCAATTACAGAGGCATCACATTACTCAGCCTCCCTGGGAAAGTTTACACTAAGGTGCTGGAAAGGAGGGCCGATAGTCGAACCTCAGGTTGAAGAGGAACAATGCAGGTTCCACCCCAGTCGTGGAACGATGGACCAGCTTTTCACTCTCACAAGGATCTTGGAGGGGGCCTGGGAGTTCAGTGGCCTAAGGATTGCAAAGCTGCTTTTTGCGGATGATTTGGTTCTGATGGCATCATCGGTCTGTGACCTCCAGCACTCACTGGATCAGTTCCCATCCAGGTGTGAAGCGGCGGGGATGAGGATCAGCACCTCTAAGTCTGAGGCCATGGTCGTCAGTATAGGAAACCACTGGAGTGTCTTCTCCAAGTAGGGAAGGAGTCCTTACCCCAAGTGAAGGAGTTCAAGTATCTCAATGTCTTGTTCTCGAGTGAGAGGACAGTGGAGCGTGAGACGGGCCGGAGAATCGGAGCAGTTGGAGCGGTACTGTGTTCGCTTTACTGCACCGTTGTGACGAAAAGAGAGCTTTAGCAGAAAGAAAAGCTCTCGATCTACCAGTCAATCTTCGTTCCGATTCTCACCTGTGGTCATGAAGGGGTCATGACTGAAAGATCGAGATCGTGGATACAAGCAGCTGAAATGTGTTTTCTCTGGAGGGTGACTGGCATCTCCCTTAGGGATAGGGTGAGAAGCTCAGTCACCCGTGAGGAACTCGGAGGAGAGCTGCTGATCCTTTGCATTGAAAGGAGCCTTTTGAGGTGGGCCGGGCATCTTGTAAGGACGCCACCTGGTGGCCTCCTGAGGGAGGTGTTCCAGGCACATCCAGCTGAGAGGAGACCACGGGGCAGACCGAGGACCAGGTGGAGGGATTATATCCCTGGCATTAGAACACCTCAGGATCACCCAGTCAGAGCTGGTTAATGTAGCTGGCGTGAGGGAAGTCTGGGTTCTCCTGCTGTAACTGTTACCTCCGTGACCCAATTTCGGATAAGAGGTTGAAGATGGATGAATGGATGGATTAGGTTGCAATGAATCACAAAATTCATGGTTTGGATCATATCACGGTTTTGAGTCTAGTGGGCATCAGTCCTGCCTTTAACTGCAACTCTGCATTTAGATTTTGGGTATTATAACTTATATATAGGTGACAGCAACAGTGAAACTGTGTTTCACACTATGATGGTTACATATAATCCACGGATCACATGCATGTCAAACTGTGTGGGGCAGTCCATATGACAACTGCAATCTGTTGCACCCCTACAAGAAACCAGACTCAGACTATGTACCAGGAGAAATCTGGGCTGGTCACCCTGCACACATTTAGGGGCATCCTGGAAAGACTCAGTGGTTCACCAGCATGGATGGGGTGAGATTCACCACTTTGTGAAAAACAGCAAACAGTCCAACAGTTTAAGAATGTTTGTCAACACAAAACTGCAGGAATTTATAGATTTCACCATCTACAATCAATAATATCATGAAAAGATTCAGAGAATCCAGAAAAATCTCTGCACGTAAGGAACAAGACTGAAAACCACACAGTCACCACACTGACTGTCTGTGACCTTTGACCCCTTCATGATCACATGAATATAACTTAATATGTGTAGGTATGAATTCATCTGTATGTTTGAATGTTGAATGTTTGGATCAGGACGGCACAATGCTGCAAAATAAAAAAAAAGAAAAACACGAAGAAGAAAACAAAATGAAGGAAAGAATCAAAGTTACAAAGTTCCCATGAAGCCAACCGCACAGAAGAAACCTGAGAAATTAGAGAAGCTACATTTTAACTTGATGACATCAACAACAACAAGACACAGTTCATGTTACAGAGGCTGTGATACAGTCATTTTCAACTGACAGATACTTAACATCACCACACAAACATCACCAATGAACCACAAACCATAAACAATATCTTCAGACAGTATTACAGAGATTTATACAAAAACAACAAGGAAAACAGTTTATCAGAAATAAAAGACTTTCCAGAAGACATCACATCACCCTGACTTACAAAAGACCAAGCAGACGCCTTCGACGCTCCACTAACACCTGCAGAATAAAAACCCACTGAAAACAATGTGAAACAATAAAGTCTGTGGACCAGATGGATTCTCTGCTGAGTTTTACAAACACTTCTGACAAATACTGTGATTATTAAAAAACAACAGTCCATCTCCCATCATATGAGCTCAGCACTAATTTCACTTCTGCTTAAAACAGGAAAGGACCAGCTCACTGCACAAGTTACAGACCATCTCCTTAATAAACACTGACATTAAAATAATCAGTAAAGAACCAACAACCTGAATGGAAACAGGTATCCTATCTTTACTACACCCAGATCAAACTGGATTTATTAAAGACAAACACTTATCAAATAATACACACAGACTTTACAACCTACGAAACATTTTCCTCCCAAAATAACTCCAACACCATCATCCTTTCACCAGACACAGAGAAGATATTCAACAAGCTTAACTGGACATTTATCATCAAAACTCTGGAAAACATTTGGTTTGGAAACTCATTTATTCAGCAGATCAGAACATTTTACGATGAACCAGCGATCATGACTAATAACATACTGTCACAAAACTTCACACTGCAGAGAGACGAGGATGTCCACTGTCACCTTCATTATTTACACTCTTTATCCAACCATTAGCAGCAGAAATACATCAAAACAACAACAACAAAACAACACTGGCATCCACAACAATAAGATAACACATTAAATCAACCTGTATGCAGACGATGTACTTTTATTTCTGAAAAACCTCAATAAATCAAACAAAGAATTGATCAGAGTTATCAATATATACTCAACATCTCTGATTATACAATAAACTGGAATAAATCTACAGTCTTATACACAACATTAACTCTCATACAGTCACACAAATCCTAAACTTACCAACAACTTCAGGCAACATCACATATTTAGATAAACGTTTCTCCACCAAACTGTCAGCTGTTCCATCTGAACTTCAGTGTTCAGGAACATTTAAATGGATGGATGACACTGTCAGTATCAATAACAGGACTCATCACCACAGTAAAAATGATGGTTTGACCAAGAATCAACAGAATCACCCACAACACAAACAGTCACATGACACAACTCTGACTTCACTGAAACAAATCAGCTCTAACAGGCATCAAATCTAAAGAAAGAGGATCTTTGACCACAACATCCTGTTAACATCCCAACAGCTTATTGACTCATATGGAAGAGACATACACCTGATTGGTATATTCCACTTTGTGCTGGTGGTGCAGGGGGCAGGGCGGGGAAAAATATCACTGGGGGGGCAGATGGCAAAGGTTTGGACACACCCTGAATAAATTGAATCCACTGCACCTCGTGTTTTCCACTTGTA
>JAJHUR010104374.1:0-48243 GCA_027495735.1 Lutjanus campechanus | reverse complement strand
ACACAACCGGCTGAGGCTAAAATAAGAATCAAGCAAGATCAGGTTGTCAATCTGTGGGTGATATTGATAATGATGATGCTGCTGATGATGACAGAGTAGACGATCTTGAAAAATAAGAGATAGAACTGTCTCTCCCAGGGTGTGAAGCTGGGTTAAACTAGTTTAGGTGTAGTCACATTGCTTTTCATGTGGTTGACTTAATGTACAAGGTGTTCCAAGTACTAGTATGTGCAAGCCTGACTGACTGTGTGTGTCTGAGACACTTTTCTTTCATGCATCAGTTATCAATCTGCAGCTTCTCTGATGTGTTTGCTTCTCATGCATTATATATTTTACTGTTTAAAACCCCCAACATTGATTAACTATTGGAAATAATCAGTCGCCTCCAATGTTAGTCCAATGTTTTGTTGACTCACTTGTCCATCCTGGCCTCCTCCCCCTGGACTTTGTTGCTCTGTAATACCCCCACTTCACTTCTTCCTTGCTCCTGTCATAATTGCTACGGCCACCAGAGGGCTTTGTTACTTTGAAACCTGAACCCTATGTCAACCATGGACCTGAGTCATGTTCAGCCCCGACAAAATGTAGTGCAATGTATGCAAATGTATGCAAGTGCACAGCACTGCAACGCCTTTTTTTTTCCAACTTTATTTTTATTGAACATCCCCGCCACAGAAAAAAAGTTGTTGCATTTGTTTTTTTGTTTTTTACATTTTGCTAGATCATAATACAAAGACAACAATGACAATGTAAAAAAAAAAAAATTCTCACAGTTCCTGGCCCTGGTGCACAGGTTGATAGACTTTTAAGAGTTTTCCACCCTTACCTAACCTTACCTATTTTGGAGTCTCAACATAAAAGTTATCTTTTCCATTATGTAAATTGCAACGCCTTTTTATGGTGTATTGGAAATATAATTTCCTGACTGGGAAAGTTCACATGAATGGCCCCTCAAGTTGGAACACAATTTGTTGCCCAGTTGTTGTCTGTTGACATATATGCAGAAATATGGTGGATGAAAATAAATGTTTGGTCGATAACTTTTTATCAAATCACGTACTGCATACTTTTTTGGTTCACAGGTATTTTGTAATATAGTATGTCAGGGATAACGTACAGTGAGCAGGTCATTATTGTGAAATAAACCCTGACAGGGTCATGCAGGATTCTAACATGAAGCAGAGGGGTCTTGAATCACCCAAAAGGGGTTTATTTCACAATGATGACCTGCTCACTATACATTATCTCACTTCTTACCTGGTTACCTAAAAAAATTAAATAATTTGACACAAAATATTAATTTTAAAATGATTTTATGGGTTGAAAAATCATTTTATTGCTCCTCCATCCATAGCAATGGCCTGCTCTTTAGAGCTACGGTCTGTTATACACAGCACCGGTCTGTTATAAAGAAATAACAGACCTAAGAATTTTGCAATTGACCAATCAGAATTGAGCATAACAAAGCCATGTAATAACAGGTTGTGACCGTTTGTTGCTGTCCATATAAAGTGACTTAGATTCATCAGAAAAGTTATTTTATTAACATTAACCTGGATAACTAGTCCCCTACCCTACCCATAGTGTCTTTTAACCTTAGTAACATCCCTATTGCTTACACTTTACGACTTAAAGCCACATGAAAACACCAAAGTCTAAATCACAACCTCCTGTCTCTGAAACTGGGACCATCTGAGGAGCACACTAATACACGATTAATATGGGGGCGTTTATATATACGTTTCTGCTGACTGGATAACACTTCTTGACACACCCACCAAATGAGAGAAAATGTACCTGAAAGCCTGTTGCACACAGCTGCACACAAGCATGTTGTTCAAGCAAAACAATGTTGGCCATTTTCACACAGTGCCACAAGGGAGCGTTAGTGCTGAAATTTATTAACATTTAGGCGTCCAACAACAAAGATCAACTCAGATGGGGGTCTGTATTCAGACTGATGTAGAGACCAAATGTGGAAAACATGACTAGTATCATCAAACCAGAGCAATTCAAGATTTTTGTTATGTCATGCAGAGATGCATGCATGTGTCATGTGACATAGAGTCCATGCTATGACATTCTCATGTCAGCATGACTGCATAGATGTAAGCTTGCACTGCTCTGTCCTGCAAAACCACGCCAAATCTTATAGTTTTTAGGGAGTCCTTGTGCTATAACACGGTAATCAGTCACATGAGCCTTGTTTTGCACATTATCGCGTTCCTTCCAGAGGCTCCTGGAGTGCTGCTGTGTGGGCTCTACTTATATTTCCTTTGCAGAGGAGGGTCCGTCTGTAACATTTGACAAACGGCATGAGATAGCAGGAAGCGTTGGAGTTAGTTGACCTTTCCACATGTTCGGTGGAATTTTTCTTGAAGAATGTGCTCACACTGTACAGATTTAATTCACACCTGGATGAGATCACCGTCTGGCTGATCTGATCACGCTCCTATTGCATTACACCTGCATGAATATGTGTTTTCTCTTATTCAGATACAAATCACACTACCAGGTGGAAAGGGGTCAAAGTCAGGCTGACTAATGATGCCTTTACAGCAACTTGGATGGGAGAGGAAATTCAGTTATTTTGAAGCTACTTGCAGCCACAGTGGCTGCTCTTCAGTTTAAGTTACAGTCTATTTAAGGTGATAATGGGGGAAATTTTTGTGTTGATGACTGTTCTGCTGCTCTGTATCACCGACTGAACTCAGCGGTGATCTGACTTAATCCTGCTCATGAAAGCTTTGACATTTGTTGCTTAAACACTGAGAGGAGTTGACTTCCCCAAACTGCCACAAATTACTGTTGAGGCCACAACATTTTGTGTCTCTGAATTGTTTTAATTTGGCGGGGTATTTAGTATGAGTGATGATGTAAATGAGCAAAGCCGCGGTCGAGTTAATTTGAATGCACTGCCGCTAATTAAGACCTGATGTTGGGCTGTTAAGGATGCATCTCGAGCATGTCTGACGGCAATGGAGCACAAAACAGGGTGTGAAAGTTCTCTGCTGCTGAATCTGAAATATTGGCAAAAGAAACCAGGAACCAATTACATAGTTGTCTTCCTGCAAAATGGAAGGAAGGAAGGAGAAAATAGGAGTAAAATAATTCTGTCGGCTCCAGCTAGGGTATGGCACGAGTGAGAAGCCTGTAATATGTTCTCACATTCTGCTGCAAATCCCCCCCGAGTGCCTGCTGCACAGGAGGTGATTGCTTCTTCTTCTTTGTTTAGAAAAAGAACTCAGTAGTTAGCGTGATTAAGACAGTGGCTTAACTGAAAGACAAAACAGCACCACCCACATAAAAACTTAAAGCTGCACTAAAATCCTCAACAATGGATCATATTATTACACGTAACGTTAAAGGTGCTGCATGCGATGATGAACCCACAGAGTTCATTGTTTTTTTTCCAGTCTACTACTTAACTGTTTTGGTTCGGTATCAGTTCTCTGCCTGGTTTCCATCAGCAGCATGCAGCTGTTTTCAGTGGAAAAGATCTGATGAACCCGCTGTACACTAACTGCCAGCGCCAAACAGCAGACAGACAGTAACTAGGCCAAACCAGACCTAAAACTTGGACTCAGCTGGACACAAACATGACTCCAGATGAATGTTAACGAGGTTCAAGATGTAAGATTCACTAGTTTGTCACTTCAACATAGTCGTCAGGAAAACACTGTCTGGTGGACGTGTATTAAAGGGACAGTTGATGCAAAAATAAATAAATCAGCATTTTTTCTTGTTACCTGTAGTGCTGTTTATCCATCTAGATTGTTTTGGTCTGAGTTGCAGAATTTTGGAGATATCGGCTGTAGAGATGTCTGCCTTCTCTCCAATATAAAGGTGGCTGCGGCTCAGGAGGTAAAGCGGATCATCCACTAATCAGTCTGCTTGTTGAAGTCGTGAAGTTACTCATGTGAATGTGTATGTGAGCAGCTGGGTTTCAGCCATTGCTGTCATGTAGTTGTAAAAGCGCTCTGAGTTGCTGATAGACTAGAAAAGTGCGACATAAATGCAAATCCATTTACCATAACTAGATGGCACTCAGACAGGCACAGACCTTGTTGCAAGCAGTTTCATGTTGGAACTATTTTCTTTTGCCAAGCCACACCCACCAATCGTATGATGGACGCATCTACTCATGGACGAGAGGCCTGCGCCTGTGACAGAGAGGGATACAAACTTTAATCATGTCCTCCTCTGCTGAGCTGTAACGTTAGCACCACTGAGCTAGCTAGCACAGCGATACGTTTGATGGGTGAAATTCGATAGGAAGAAAATAGTTCCTACATGAAATTGTTAATCTGTGGAATATTTTAAGTAACCAGGTCATGATTTCTGGAAAGAGATGCTACTGTTGATGTTTAAATGTACTTTTTTAGTGAAGTATCATCTAGTTCCATTATCTTGGAGAGAAGGCAGACATGTCTATGGCTGATATCTCCAAAACTCTGCAACTCACACAAAACTATCGAGATGGATAAATAGCTCTACAAGTATGAGAAAAAAAAAGTATTTTTGATTTTGATTATGGCAGGGCATCTCTTACAGTACTTAATTTTTTTTCCCTACCATTTTACCTTAATCATTGCAGCTTCTGTTATTTGGACATTGCATTTGACCATATTTCAATTTTGATAATATTTCCATTAAACGTGCAGCCCTAAGTGCCTCTTAAGGCAACTGTTTGCTAACAAAAAATGAACTTTAAAAGGTGAAAATATGTTGGTGTTGCGTTTTGAGCCTATTCCGCTGCCCCCATGTGGCCAAAAAAAAAATCAATGACTGCAGCTTTAAAGGCATAATGTGCAAAATTTTCTAAAAAAAAACCCAAAAAGAAACAATGCATAGACTCATATAAACATGATCTCTTTCATCATCACTTGAAGTGTGATGTGGTGTCTGTCTGCAGAGACCCTGTCCTCTGCCTGTATTTATGTATTTTATCATAATTTTGCTGTGCTTGGGAAGCTTATTCAACCCAAAATGTTGGTATTTGACAGAATTCTGTTGTGTTTATGAACAGCTCAGACAAATGAAACACTGATCTACCTTTAATTTTCCAAAGAAGAAGCAAAATGCTGCATAAAGTAGATATTTTTATTCAGGTATCAGTTGCATAAAGTTTTGCTCTTGGATCACTTTAAAAATGTAGCAACAATTCTAAGCACACACGTACACACCTTAAACCTTTTGGCCTTTCTTGTATTTTGTCTGTTGAAAGCAATTCTTTTCCAGTGTGAGGAAGACTAATCTTGGCAGAGAACAAGCCTTTACTTTCCAGTGTAGGCTGAGTTTCCACGCATACATCCACACATACAGTCAGAGACATACAGTCAGAGGGACGAACTGGCAGGGAGCTGCCACCGTGGATGATTGGGCCGGCAGCCAAAGGCCACAGTTTACTTGAGGAAACCATCAGCTCTCTAGCCTCAATTGAAGGAGGAAAATTTCTCTCCCTCTGGTCAGGCCTGCTGGCTGCAGGCTGCTCTCTGCTTTCTCCTCCACTCTGTTTTGGAGAATAATCGCTCCATATTCGAAGTTTTCCAGACAAAATCTTGTGATTTCTCTTTTTCTTTCTTTTTTCTTTGTAACCCATCAATCAACTCCTTAATGGGCTGTGAAATTGTTTAGAACAGTTGTTTTCCAGCCTGTTCTTACCACCCTGCAACAGAAGTTTGGTCAACCCGACTTCAACCCCTCATCCACCCGCTCCGTGTTCCTAATTAATGAAATAAAACAGCAATGAAGGGCTTGCGTGGATAACATGGTGTAAATGAATTCCAGGCACTGCCCTGGCAATACAACAGACAGCTGCTCGGGCTTTGTGTGCGAGCCTGTCCTTTATGTGGATTGATGTGATCCAGACAGACAAAATACAGACAGATATCCTCCTCTATCTGCACGTCCACGTGCCACTGCAGCCTCTTAAAAGCTGACATTAAAATCACACAACGCAGCCACGTCCTCCAGACTGTGTTTAGTTTGGATCCCAAGAGTCCAATTTAGATCAAAGCAGCGGGAAGAGGGGTGTAGTGGAGCACACACCCAATGGAATTCTTGTTTACTCACTTTTTTGATTTGCAGGAATTGGGTTTACCACCTTTTGCAGGCTAAGAAAAGGCCTCTGACAGATATAAATACAGTAGCATACATATTGTCAACACATTGCTGAATGTGCAAAAGCTGACACACAGATTATGTTGTAGAACACAAGAAAGAAAACAATTTCCTTGCCACAAACTGGTGACTGTACGCCTCATACAGTATAAATGTAGCTGTTATTTTCAGGCGAGGAAACCACTTTGGTTCCCGTTTTTGTGATAACCTGGGCTGGGTCTGCTAAGATTGGAAGGTTCCTACCTCATTACCTCACTGCTACCTATTTCATTTTCTTTTGTGATGTACAGTTAAAGAGATGGGCCTAGTTTCGTCTCCACACACATTCTGCTATACATATGTGAAAAAACGCCCCGCCTTATTTGCATTTCTTTAAACCAATCACAAACATCTTGGGCGGAGCTAAGCCTAGGAGGCAGCAACAATGCTTCTGCAAAAAAGTGTTGAGAGGGAACCTGATCTGATGGAACATTTGCACATTGGGAGATGAGCTTTGGCATTAAAATGGCTTAATCACCCCAGTATAAAAGGACACAGTTTGTTGCAGCTCAGATGTTCAGACATTTCCAGGGACTTTTAAAGTGCAGATAGCGGATGCTGCGATGTCAACAGCGAGTCAGACTAGGCCTGGTGTAATCTTTACAAGCAGTGTGTAGAAGGGAACACCAGACCTGCAAAAGAACTTATGAGAGTAATCATTTTAACCCAAACCATGATCTTTTCCTAACCCTAACCAACCCAGATTTTAAGCACAGCTTTGTCACATTATAAAACATAATCAGTTTGTACAACATGCACAATGAAGAAACAAATCTTGCAAAAGTTTTGCAAACCAATGGCTCCCTTCTAGACATGACCTGTTAACAAAGACCTGCATATGAATGCAGAATCTGTTGGCAAGGGGTAAAATTTTGGTATGGCAAGAGTTTTGTTTTCTGTTTGTCGTCTGAGTTGCATTGATTAATCACGTCTGAGTCGGCTTTGATTGCATGCAGATAAGCAGTCCATGTGGAGAGCAAAAGGACACATTGGCTGAAATGCACTCTCAGAACCCGTGAGCCATCGTCTGAAGATGATTTAACTTTTTATTAGCTTTTTTTTTTAGCTTGTTTATAGAGATCTCAACTCCAACTCTGTTCTTTTTTTTTTGTAATTAGTGTTTTATTGAATTTTCATATAAACAGAGTCACATTTTGGTCAACAAATCGAATGACTTCAATATGCATGAAATAATAGCAAGATAAAACACTAAATTAAATTGAATTAAATTTAAATAAGCCTCCAAAAGCAAACAGACCAACAAAAAATTAAACAATACAATAGAAACAAAATAATAATCAAATACTAAATAATTAAAAATTAATATTCCTACATTTTTATGCACCATAATCTAACTTACTGTCATCAAAGTAATTTACAGTCCCATTAAGAATGTCAATATTATGCGCATGTGTACTTTACTTCAAGATTTGTCCTCATTAACTGTAATCCAAGTAGTCTCACACTTCGCCATATATTTCTGTCTTGTTCTTCAAGCTGAAGGATATTTGTACACATGATGCCACTGTGCCAAACTCTGTCAACCATCCCTGAAAGGAGAGCTCACCTGGATTCCTCCAGTTTCTCATTATAATTAGCTTTCCCACTATTTTGCTGTTCAGAATAAAGTCCTTAGCTCCATGGTGAGACATCATTTGTAGGTCACTGAAAACATAGCCGCAGGCAGAGTTCAAAGTTGGTTTGGGTAATGTTTCCAACTCTGTTTCTGCATCTCAAATTGTTAATCGGACTGTGAATAATGACTGATGCACGGAAGAGGGAGTCTTGGCCTGGATATCTGTTAGATGTCTGTTTTTTGGATATCTGCTGGCTACACCAGAAGCCCTGAAACATTGGCCATTGCCCCCAAAGACTAAATCATTGTTCTAAGATAGACGGCAAGTTCCAAGAAAGGGCCTAGTGTGTTTTTCTGTGTAGTAATTTTTGGTATCAATCAGGCTACATTTTTGATACAGTAGCTTTGACAGGTTTGAAACCTTGTTTGGACTTTTGTGAATTTGCGCTGACTACATTTGCTCACAGCTACAGCAACAAACTTTTCAGAGCCACCTGTCAATCTGACAGGAGTTCAGCAAAGACATTCAGAAATATACATTCAGTGGAGTGCTCCTTTAAGGGTAAAAGTAATAAAAGATATTTCATAAAGTTCCCTCTCTGAAGGTCATGGCTTCCCCACCTTTTTTCAGTGAGAGAGGCAGCTGCCAGTTATTGAGCACCAACTCTGAATTCACTCTCCAGTCCGAGCAGTCCTCACCTACATGGAGCCTGTTTACAGCTGGATATCTTCTCCGAGAATATTCTCCTTGTTCACGCAGAGCAGACTCCAGCACAGAACACTGCTGGAGGTGCTTTGTAGCATCAAGTGTGTGTGAAGCTGCTGCAGGGCCTTTATGCAACAGGCCAAGAATGTCTCAGCAGTGATTAGTAGTTTTTAAGCAGAATAGGAGCAGGCATGGAGCTGTCGACAGAGATAAAGGAGCATGTCTGTGCTCTGGAAACAGCAGATCTCGACATGATACCACTGCACTGACCCCGTATTAATGGTGGAGGAGCACACACACTTGCACACACAGACACACACACAAGGTACTTGGAAGTCGTGCTTGTTTATCGAGCCCGGCCTATAATGTGCCAAGATATGTGTTTGGACAGGCAAGCCTCGTTATCCGCATGTGGAAGGACTCTGAGGTGTGTGTGTGTGTGTGTGCATGTGTGCTTGTATGTGCATGCTTTTGGTGATGAATAATAAAGGTGAAAGTGAGAGCAGTGGTTTTGCCTGTAACCACAATAAGATTGCTTTCGACATGGAACACTTGCACTACATCTATTAGAGAAGGTAACACTGCCGAGGTTAACAAAAAGAACAGCTGTGTGTGTGTGTGTGAGCATGGGTGCGCTTGTGTACAAATCCAACGGTGGACCGTAACATCATTACACACTCACCGACAGTGAACCGATGAGCCATCAGGAGACCTTTTGGAGGCCTACTGTTGGTCATGTATCAGGCCATCCTAAAACCACGTTAAAGCCTTTGGTGAATTTGTTTTAAATTTAGCTGAGAGGCGACCTACAGGTGCATGGGTGTTAGGGTTCATACTTAGCACTGCCCCTGCAGGCTGGAATGAGCATTGACTCACTAACATGTTTTTCTGGCTGGACCGCAGTACAGCTGGGAGCCAGAGCTATCAACAAGTTACACCATTGGTCAGTCAAATGCTGTCCCCATCGGCTGTTGCTGTTTCAGAAAAAATAGGCTTGAACAGTTCTAAATTATGTCCTTGTACACTTGACACAGGGCGCATGATGATGCCACTTTTGGCGTGTGCACCCTTACGCTGGTGACACTACACTGAAAAAAACCCACAGTGAGGCAACAAATGCATTCTTTGCAGATCAAGGATGCCTGCATGTCCTGTATCCATTTTAAATTAAAAGCCCTCATTACAAATTAAAAGCCCTCTGGCGTTTCATACTGTTCATACTCCAGTATATACTAGGTTTTGACCTAGTCTTGTTTCACATCCTCTGCAGTTGCAGCCCCAGGCTGGCTTTCAGACTACAGGGAGCAATTTAAGCTTATAGTATGTAACATTTCCATTTTAAAATGTCAAAATGACTTGACCTATTGTTGAGTTGTGTACTTGAATTATCCCAAATTTTTACAACCTTGTTCAAATGCAGAGAAATCCATAATTCATTCCAGCTAATGGCACACTTCCTATTAGCCTCATGTTTCTATAACTTTCACGTAAACATGGGATATGCCAGATACATCAGAGAGCAAGGAAGGAAGTTAGTGAACATTACTAAAGGTTACATGAATTAAACCTTAATACATTACTTTGTCCATGAATGATGAATGATTTCTGAGTCAGATAAACTTCCATCTAACCTGACACTCTAAATGGTTTGTTACACAGAACCATTTGGGAAATTGTCTTTTGAAGCTGTTTGGAAAAGGGCAGGCACTTTCAAAAAACCTTGGCCGTGGATTGGATGAACTATCTATCTATCAAATCTAACACGGAATAACTTCAACCAATCAGATCAAACTCTTGCCAAAGTCGGTCTGGAGAAGAGTGAAAACATCTTTTCCATGGACATAAGCCTTCAATGTTGTTCTTTGCTCTTCTTGCAATGAAGAAATATTCTCCAGGTCTGATATAACTGATGCTATCACAGTATCTATGCTAATCTCTTCAGGAGATTGTCATTGTTTGTTTGAGACGAGTCGTTTCCATGGATGCTTCTCACTGTCGTCACATCTGAAAACACGTCCATAGCTGCCAGTAGTCACTCCAAGGATGCTGATTGGCTGCACCACTTTTGGTGTGGACACAAACAGATAACTTGAAGCCTGCAATGGTGGTTGTTTAACAACAACTCCCATAATACTGCACACCATCATCAAACTACATCTTTTCTTATTGTTTTGATGTGTGAGAGACTTCATAGCAGCATAAATTATATATATTTGCTCAGTGCTATTGGTCACCTTTTATGTCTGTCTTGTCAGTTTTACGCATATTTAACTAATGAAACACCACTAACTTACTAAGCAGCATTCAATTAGTTAAAAAAAAATCACTGTATTAAAATTAAGGCCTACCGAAAAAACAGGAGAATAAGTATTTAAATCTTTCAAAAACTTAAAAGGATGAAGTTAAAAATTTAAGTATCAGCAAATGGAATTTCTTTTTCATGTTAATTAAACACTCAAAACACCAGAGGGCAACCCTGAGGACCTTCTAGGCCTTCAAATGATATATTAAAATATATTATACTTGATTTATTTCATTTAATTATTAGGCTTTTCTCTTTTAATTTCAGCCTCATTTTCCATCAACTTTGCTTCAGGAATGAAAGGGTTACTGTTCTGAAAACAAAATAGTTGGCATTTGATTTGATTGAGTTAGCGTAGATTGTGTTTGTTTAGAAAGTGACAGGTGAATTAACCAATTTCATTTTGATTTACAGTGGGTGGGACTAAAAATAATCCTCTTAGGCCTTCCTGAAGGACAGCGATATCTTGCATGAGATGAAGCACTTGAGACTGATGCTGACACTAGGTGGCTCACTTTCTAGCGCCTCCTTTTTCAAGGCAGACTTTCACAGCATAGACTGTGTTATTTAGGAGACTGAAAATGCGCTTGCCCCAGAATCTGTTAGAAAGCAATTGTCAGACACTTGAATCTTCTTTTTTTTTTTTAAAGCTATTTCCAACAGCGCAGCACAGCAGACAGAGCTATTTTGGTAGACAGAAATAACACAACTAGAGATCTCTGCTACATGTAGCTGTGTGTGAGGTACTGAAACTGAGAATAATAATGATAGAAACGGAGAATGATTCATATAGATTATTACAGCTCTTAATATCAAAGACAAACTTAATTATAACTTATCCAAATAGTAACAGAGTAAATGGCTTTATCTACTGTTTAATACAAAAAAAATTAACATTACTTATTCTGCTGTCATTGTGTGGTTTTTGCTGCCCTCTACTGTCTTTTTGTATATGGCAACTACACACTACAAACACATGTCACAAGGCACCTGGCTTCCTGCCGCTTATTCCAGCAAAAACTTTTTTCCATTTTGCTGCATTTTTGGTGTGTCCGGCTAAGTTTTGGCTGAACTGAAGTCCCAGCTCTAATAGTCACGGTTCGCCACTGCAAAACTATCAGACTTTCACTAGAGGTTTCAAAATTTTCCCCCCCCCCCCCACCCCCAAAAAAAACCTCACAAGCACAACACTCGTATCTTCAGTCTTCTTGTGCAGGAATCCGACTTCTTTGTTGATGCACAGTTGTTTGCCTGACTTTGTGCTGCTGTGACATAATATTTTTCACCTTGATTTGTGAAGCTTGAATCGAGCATCGCTCACTACTGAAAAACTGCAGTACTGTTTTCATATTTATATTTTCACACAATCCCCACTATCTCATATTATTCATATTATAACTTCAATATGAGATCCAGATATGTGACTGTGTGTGACAACAGTTTGGTAACAGCAGGAGCTCAGTGGATATCTGATCTCCCTCTTCTTCTCATTTTGTCTGGATTTTCACTTTAATTCTTATTCATCTCTCTGTCTCTGTCTGTGTCGGTCCAGAGCTGCTGTCAGACCTGCGCTCCTGCTCTTCCACAGGGATTATTTGCTTGAAGCAGAGAGAGGACTTTGTCAGCTTCTCATCATAACTTACTTAAACACACACACACACACACACACATACACACACACACCATCTTTCATTCCAGGACACAGGACAGTATGTGTCATATCACAGTACTCTCAGGAGCCTATATACTTTTTAATATTCATCCATTAACACAAAGGGTGTACCCGCTGTGTTCCCATACTGTGTCCTTTGTGCAGCATGTTGAATAAAACATGTGGATGTGCTGTTGATGGGTTTCATCTCTCATCTGTCTGCTGCCTGTCAGTCATTCCTCCTGGCTGCTGTCACAGCATCGAGCTCCGTCCCGCCTGCTAAAAATACTTTGTGGCTTTAAAGCTGGTTTAGATATGATTAGTCATTTCAGTAGTTATCTGGCCCTGAAAGTATTTAAGTGAGCCCACATTCCATTAATATTTTTAAACCCACTGCAGCAGCTACCACCGAGGTCCCAGAGGCCTGGATCTTGGGTAACTTTTACCGCAGCCCACTCATTGGCTGTTTGTTTTTGTGAATGAAAGAAGTATTTGTACATGGCATCACTGAGGGAACACTCCATCAATTTTACACATCAGGCTCATTTACAGATGTGGGGAATATTACTAACTCTGTGAAAATACTTATAATATCTATCTGGATATTTGTTGTTGTTATTATTAAGCTACTCCTTCAGTAGCTTAATAATTTATGCTTTAATACAGTTAACCACTATGGAGACAAATCAATAACATAAGGTGGCCTAGCAGTGAAAAAGACCCACTTTAGGAAGAATGGCAGCAGCAGAAAGGATTTGATAGCTTCTTTGATGCAAGACAGCTTGTCCTGTGCCAGAGATGCTTGCATAAGTGCACTATATATATACATACTGTATATATATATATTTTTAAACCCCTTTATTCAATTTGAGCGTTTACAGACAATGTGTGAGCAGACAAACAAGAACAAACAAACAAAAAAAAAAAAGCAAAACAAAAACCATAACAAACAAGCAAAATAAAAATCAGATTTAGTCACCAAAGCCCCCCACCCCGCACCTGCTTATGTATTGTGTTACTCAATGACATGACCAACAGACAGTAAGGAACACGGGCTGATAGACAAACAAGATGGACAGACCAACAAACAGACACGAATAGACAGACAGACAAGCAGACAGACAGACAGCCTCCATAGATTTTGAAATTTATCTTCGCATGTTTGGATTTATAACATGAATATTATTTGCTATACATATACATAGGTATATAAACAAACAGAAACAAAGCATTCAACATAAGAAAAAAAAAAGAGAATTTTTTTTTAAGGACGGGAAAAATAAAAGAAAATGGAGAGACTTATGAGTGTGAGGAGGTTTTAGTTCACAACAGATTCAGGGTTTTCAAGAAGGGAGACCAGGTATCCTGAAAAGTAACTGTTTGATTATTATTATTATTAGATGCAGTGATTTGTTCCATTGAGATGTGTTCAGCCAAAAAGTCCAACCATTGTGATATTGTTATTTTATGTCTGTATTTCCAGTTGAGCTATATTGTCTTTTTTGCAATGGTCAAAGTGATGAGTATGGCATTGTGGTGTTTGTGTTGGTGACTGATGGGTGTGAGGTCACCTATAAGGCAGAGGGAGGGGGAAAGTGGGATCGTGTGGTCCAGTATTTGAGAAATGAAGGTTATTACATTGTTCCAGAAGTTTAGAGTTGGTGTACATAGCCATACTGAGTGAAAATAGTTGTCTGTTGTGTCGAGAGTGCATTGGGAACATATGTCAGTGTCTGTGAAGTCCATTAAATGCAGTCTGTGTTGAGTTATGTGTGTTCTGTGTATTGTCTTGTATTGAATGAGTTGTAATCTGGGGTTGTTTGACATAGAGAAGATGTTATTGCAGATTTGTTTCCAGCGGGCTGTATCTATATGAATTGATAAGTCATTTTCCCAGTCTGTGGTGGAGAGATGGATGTGGTGGAATCTTAAGCTGATGAAATAAGCCTATATAATCTGGACAGCAGCTTCCTGGATTTTGATATTTTAAGAAGGTCTTGGGCTATTGGTGGTGGTTCTAAGTTACTATGTGTGATATCCATGCTTTTCTTGAGTGCGTTTTTGAGTTGTGGATATTGTAAAAAATCAATAAGCACACTATTGAGGGTTATATCAAGAAATTCCAAGGGTGTAGAAGGGTCTACATGTGTTCCCTTCTGGAAGAGGTACGCCTAACTGACTAAATTTCTGACTCTCTAACTGGAGATGCTGCAAGTTGGCAGCGACATGGGAAATACCACCACTAAAAATCACCCAAAAGATGAAAGACAGATGAAGGGAAGTTTGCAGGTGTTGAACAGAATCCAGCATATTGCCTCTGACAAGGTGTCAAAGATACGAGGACTACTGCAGCAACTGAATGTAGATTTGACAGAGAAACTTTGAATGCCATTTAACACCAGCAGAGTGAGGTCAGAGATTAGGGCTGAACAATTGATAAATTTTTAAAAATCAAAATCAAAATATGTCCCAAAGCAATTTTCAAATTACACAGCATATTTCAGACTTAAGAAAACATCTTTGTTTGGTACAGATTCTTGCAAAAATCACATCACAATGATATGTTTTAAATGAAAATGAGAATAATGATGTAAAAATTTGCATTCCTTCTAATATCGCGAATTATATTGCAATTGAAACATCAGTCAAAATAACCACAGTTAAATATTTGTTCAAACTTATATTATATAAATATTTGTGTAAACTTCACATATGGTGTCTCTGAGACAACACTGAGCTCTGCACAAGCTGCCAAAGAACTACAGAAAAAATCCCCACAATCCTCAAATCTTTTGTCAGCAGATTAGGAACTACATAACAGGATCTTCACCTGATTGTTTATTCCTTTTTATTATTATTTTTCCCCTAATAAAAATAACAATATAATATAATGTAATATAAAATACAAAATTAATACATTAAACAGTATGATTTCCCCCCTTTTCTATATAAAATAAGAGTACAGAATAGCATACCTGTTAAAATTTGTCTCCTGGGAATCGGGGATTGCAGCTGTAGGGAGCGGGACCTGGAACTACACTTCCCATAGTCCTCTAGGGTGTTACGCTAGCAGGAGCGGAGCCGTTTGAGCTATGTAAAAGGTTGCAGACGATGACCCGGGTTGTTTACACTGCAGGCAGAGGAAATCACGGTGATTCCAAGGAATAAATTCTGGCAGTCGCGTCGTTGAGAGCTGATTTCATCTCGAGAAGAGAGGACAGGATGGCTGAGTCAGCAGAGGTGCCGGATTTTGCTGGTGTTGGCCTTTTGGGGGGAAACTGTCTGGTACGTGAGAGGTTGCTTGGGATGCCGGGCACTCTTACCTTTGGGAGGAGCGCTGTTTAAGTGTTCTTGAATCAGGAGGTAAATGAAGATGGGTGGAGCTGAAATTTCGCGGGCGTAGAGCTCTTCCAGGATGACAGTCGTTAGCGGGTGGAGCGGGAGCTCGACGCGGACATGCTGGAGCGAGCCTTGGTTGGCTGTGCAGGTGTTTTGGGAATATAGTCAGCTTCTTCCCCTGAAGACCGAGACCCACACTCTGGACGGCGAGAGACATGGCAACATCAGGTAAGATGACAATCGCATTAATTAGCAACGATAGCCAATTTACCAAAAACGCTGAAATCCCGAAAGAACAGGCGGAGACTGATGGACGGCAGCAATGGCATTGACCAGTTTTAGCAGTTTAAATAGACCGCCAGATCGTGGAAGGGTGCGTTTGGTATGTACTACAGAGAGGGAGGCATGTCACATGGGATTAGCGGTGCACCTCCAGTTGACTGCCTGAACCAGTTTGCTACATTTATTCAAGTAGTGAAAAAAAATAATAAAACGATGAGAAATGTATCTCCAGTCATCTTTCTAATTTGTAAAATCATATCTAATCATATCATATATATGGTCTATATAAGTCATGTAGACCATAAGCTTCAATTTGAGAGGGCCATGAGCCCAATTAACATAATATGATGTATTAAGTACAAAGTAGATTTATCTATCATTTTATAACACAACATTGTATAAGAGGATTAAATCGTATTTACTTTTTTGCTACTCACAAAAACAAATATTATATGCAGAAAATATATACAGTAGATAATGAGAATAAATAATAAGTCAGACATAAAAAGAAAACAATTTTTCGTGGAGGAGAGGTGGATGAATGAAGCAGTCTCACTGTCTGAGGGAAAGTAACTGGTCTTCAGTCTGGTGATACGGCAGCAGATACTTCTGTATCTCTTGTCACACAGCAGCAGGGTGAACCAGCTGTTGCTGGTGTGGCTACTGGGGTATTATTACATTACTAATAATCTAATAATACTGCTTCCTTTCTTATATTATCAGTGTAAAATTATTCTGGATGTAAACCTTTCTTAATCTGTGGATACATGCTGAATTTATAATAATTTACTGTGATATATATTTGGCCCTATTTTTCTTATTAAAGCAGCTGAAAAAAGTACAACTGAAGAAAAATAACAAAATTTGCATTTATTAATAGACGGCAGATTCTGCTTTGGACTGCTGGAAATTGTAACATTTTCTCTCTGCACCCTCACAGCCCCCAGCAGACTAGTTACAGCCCTGCCTACACCTCCATCACTCAGCAGTCTCACCAACTTCGTTGTGTGGTAATGTAGTAGCACAGAGAGATTGTTGTAATAACAAAATAACAAAGAATTTTTCCACTTGAGAAAGATGAGTCACCGCTCCTCCCACAATGCAACATGTCTTGGCTTTTATTGCATTATGGTCTCTCACATGTGTATAATGTGCGACATTACAGACGGATCTTATCTGAAAGAGCTCACACACAGACCACCTGGGAAACTTCATATGATCGTATCAGAGGACTGACTGCCTGTTCTGGCTGATGTGATTATTTCAGAGGAGAATATCACCTCCACACATCACATTAACACCAGGCCTGTTTGTCTTTTCCAGCTGGTCCAGGCTTTAACTGCCTCTCCCCTCATATATTCACCAGCAGCAGCCTCAGATTTAACTCCCCGTGTTTTGAATTAATGTTGGTGGTGAGAAAGAAAAAACAAGAATTGATTAAATCTCTTCATGTGCTCTCAGCCGGCGGTGCACAGCCACATCGAGGCAATTGTGTGGATGCTTGCAGTGCAACACGGTCCTCTGTGCAACCCCTATCCATTATTTAGAACTTAAGCAAAAGATAGCGAGAATATTCAGCTCGCCAGCTGTGCTATGACCTCATGTTCCCCGCATCGCTGGGCACCGGCTGATCTGTGTGTGTGCACCAGCGTGATGAAGGCGAGGATGGGATTTTACTAAACTACTTATCTGTAAAAGCTTCAGTAAACCAGCCTCAACCTGCCTGGAAGAGCCGCTAACCCACTTAAAAGAGTTTGATTTGACACAGTGGAGAGTTGTAGTGTACCATGATGCTGTCTACATATTATTTTCCCCAGCTGATAAAAATTGACAAAAAAGTTTATCTAAATAACTGGAGAAACAAGTTTTTTTCCCCCACTTATCCAGTGTTTCCTGTTAATTATCTAGATAATGGATCTTCAACAGGGGGGTGCGTGACCCCTAGGGGGTCCCTAGAGTCACTACATGGGGTCCGCCAATTTGTTTGATATTATTCAAATGGCCTTTTTGTTAAACAAAACAAAACAAAACAAACACAAAAAACATGTTGATAAAAGGCTATCTGAATACGAGTGCAATCATTGATGGGTCTTCAACAGGGGGTCCGTGACCCTTAAGGGGTTTGCCAAATTGTATGTTGACAAATAATATGTTGACAAAAGGCCACCCATGAATCCTTGCACAATCTTGTGAAATAGCTAAGTATCAGTATGTGGCACCGATCCATTACTGGTCAACGAGTTACGTATAACCGGAACATATTGGCTAATTGACTGTACTGTGTACAGACACTCTGTGAGTCACATGCATTATTTTGTAACTTCACAAACAAGGGATTCTTACACACCCTCCATCTCAGAAACCGCTGGCGATGGCGCTGCTGACTCAGCAGTTATTGGTAGTAGAAATGACAGAAAACCCACAAATACTCAATCAGTGCAGTGAATCTCTTGGTCCGTCTGCGTCTCTGTGTTCTTTGTGCCTGACAAAAATGAAAGTGAAATGCAACTACTAATTGTGTTTGATAAACGCCAACAAGCGACAGTAGTTATAAACTGCAGCTCTTGCATTGCATCACAGTACTGATGTCTTAGGCCTGGGCGATGGCTGAAAAACCTGTCATAGTAGTACATTTTCATATCAGTTGTTATCGACGATTACTGATCATGTTTGAGTCAAAGGGTGGAAGCGGCCAAGTTGATAAGTGTGTTGTATTATCACCGGGCAATCCAGACAAAATCAACTGTCACAATATTTTTTTGGCCAAACACCTCAATGTTGACATTGCTACAGTATTGTGGGGGTGACTGTCGGTGCTTTCACAAAATATTAACACGATGAGGTTCTTGTTGTAATGCAGCCTTTAAAAACAGAAAAAGACAACTCCTATGCCATATCATGTCATAATGACGTCAATAATCTATCACGATATCTAGTTTGTTTCGTTTGAAACATGGTCATAGGCCTGTTTCCTTACTATTTCAAAGAATGAACAGAGAAACAGAAGTATATACACCCAGAGAGGAAACAATAAATGAGATGCATTTCACTTTTAAATGGACAAAATATTCTTGCCCCCAGGGGGCTGACATCCGCCCACCACAGCCTCACAAACTCCTGTGGGAAACCCCGACTTGACACCTGTGGTATGTGACCTGACAGATATTGCTGCTTTTATTTCATCCTCATTCTTTGTGAATAAATCAGCCTATTTTTGACCACAAACACAACAGATGTTACACTGCCTTCAATTTAAATATTTGGAATCACTTCAAAGCAGTAACCTCGCAAAATCTTTAAAAGTTCCTCTAGAAGTTTTCCTCTGGTCTTAAAAGTCAAAGTGCCAAATAAACTGTGCTCCTTTCACTCAGAAGTGAATGTTGCGGTTTTCAGGGAAGAGATATTCTGCAAAGCAATATTGCTGTGGAATTATGTAAAAGTAACTTTTCAACGCCGTGAGCACCGCAAACTGAATTCCATTCACCTTCATTGTGTTGGGGTTGAAGCAGAAATCTCAGAGACCGATAAAACCGCCAGACTCCACAAGATGCGAGAGGGGAAACGTGTTTTTTCTATAATTTGGGTGAACTGACCCTTTAAAATTCAGCAGTGTGCTTTCAGTCGAACCGTTACTATTTTGTATTCATGCTTGGTTGGGACCCATAAGATGCTGTAGGGAGTTGGGTTTCTACAGCTGACTGAAAATGTTCCTCTCCGCTACCTCTACTACAGGCCTTAAACACCCACTCTGTCTGTGTGTGTGTGTGTGTGTGTTTGTGAGTGTGTGTGATTGCCCACCTAGGGTGAAGGAGATGACAGGGAGAGATCTTTTCAGATTGCAGTACAAAAAAGTGCAGCAGTGTGTGCGTATGAATATAGACAGGCCAGCCTGCTGTTTGCTGTAAAGTTAGTTTCCCTTGAATTGTGAATTGTGTTTTGCGTCGTGCAGGCAAAGCTTCAATCAAAATAGTGGGATTATTGTCGAGGCATCGCTTTGAAGTGTGGCCCCCGAAATGCACGTCGACAGACACAAACATTTTCGCTCATTGCTGAAATGGCTGTGCAGCTACAGACAGTTTTTAGGGCATTAACATTATTTTGTCGATGGCGGAGAGGATGATGGCTCAGACGTGACAATAATCCATCGAGGGAGAAGAGCGTACCATTTTCTCTGTACGCCAATGTGTTAGATTCCAATTACCTTCTATTTGTCTGATGCAGATATTTCCTCATTGAAAAGCCAATACACAGCCATAGGATAATAGGCAGCTCGGTGTTGAGCCGCTGCCACCTCTCCTCTATAAAAGGTTTTTGTCAATAAACTGACGCAGTCAAATGGAGGCCTCTACTCCTCCAGCTCATAATTCATTCTGATGCCAAATCAATGGCTCGCATGCATGGATTTGTGCGCAATCTAATGTGCATGTGTGTGTTGATAGTATTATTCGGGGCGGCTGTAATCCTTTTGTATGTGAGAACAGAGTAGGTGTGTGTTAGTAAATTAGTCAGCTGCTTAGATGATGGAGCTGCGACTCCAGGCCCTCGCAGCCCGGGGCTTAAAACGATGAGAGACACAGACAGTGTGTTTATGTCAATAGCTTGCAGTTAGAACCTCAATTATGAGACAGAAAGTCTGTGCAGATGCACATCTGCCAGCACCCAAATCTGGAGCCTTCACTGTTTCGTACAGTCACTGAAAAACATGTAATGATACACTGTAGTTTGGTTACATATGTCTTTTTTAAATGTCATTCAGTAAACTTTAAATTATCTCCTACCTTCAGTTTATGAATTACTGTAAATTATCAAAGGTGGTATTTATCTACGCTGCAAAAAGAATGAGGCCTTTATTTGGAACAGGCCTATATTCAATGTTCGAAATACCCTGTGGCAGTCAGGGGGGTCCCCTCTACTCAGAGCTGCAGTGTTACACAGAGTCAATACACAATATACAAGATTCCATGGATGCAAGCCAAGGCAATTAACTAGGCTATGCACACTTTGCACACACATCATTCTGGCTAATATTGTTAAAATTAAAGCCTCTGTAAACCCAAATCCACAATAGTCTTCTAACCATGTAATTTAGGGTGTCATGGTCATCATAATAAGAATTAAAAAAAGTATTAGAAATCAAATTCAGTCCAAATTTGAAATATTGTCATCTAAGTTTTTGTGCGCTTTTGGGTTTGAATTGGGCGTGCTCGGACATTTATTATAAATATTAAGCAAGTCATTTGACGAACCAGTCATGAAAAATCCATGTCAGTTGTTATGTGGGTGCAACAGAACTTCTTTTCTCCTGCTGAGTCTGAGCAACTCAACTATGTTATATCGCTCCTTCAACACAAACAGTGATTTAACCTGGCTGAAATCAATATCGGTTTAAGAGTACGCTGTATTAAGAACATTTTACCTGCTTTACTTTGCTGTTAGACAGTCTTAAATGATGGTGAACTAAAGCTGCTGTTTGTTCTCGCTTCACAGCCACAGAACTCCACTGAAAAACAATTTTCCCTCGCAGGACGAGGGAGCTGCTGTTCTACCGCTGCCTCGATCTGCAACAAGTAGCGTTAGCTTGGATCCAAATAAAAG
Organism: Lutjanus campechanus; assembly: GCA_027495735.1. Taxonomy (NCBI): domain Eukaryota; kingdom Metazoa; phylum Chordata; class Actinopteri; order Lutjaniformes; family Lutjanidae; genus Lutjanus; species Lutjanus campechanus. The sequence goes on along the minus strand of JAJHUR010104374.1, from coordinate 26,630 downwards.
TGTTAAAACACCAAAGTCACACTGAAGTCAAACTATTGGTTTGCAGTGGTATAAAGTCCTGCTGTCCTGGCATTTCTCTGCTTGATAAAGACAACACAAACTACAAAACCAACAAACACAAACTCTTACATCTCCCATGTCCTGCGAGGTAAAATGACTCTTTCTGTCCATGGAGTCTGGTGGTTGTAAAGAGAGCAGAGACGACAGGTTCAGTTAAGCTTTGCAAAACACTGCCTGATGACAAAGTAAAGCAGCGAACATGTTCTAAATGTAGCATACACTTAAAATGATACTGATTGTTTTAGGTGGCCCTTTGTTTCGTGGCTGAAATCCGTGTCTACAGCGGTCCACAGCAGGACGTTACTTAGCTTCCGTGTTGGCTTCCTGAGGCAGCTGTCAATCAAACGTGAGCTGACACGCCCACACACTCTTGAAAAATGGTCTAAACAGCAAAATGAAAACAAAAATAAATACATACATGGATCAGATTTCATGGTTCGACTCTGTGTGAGCTGATCATCCCCTTATATCACACAATGACCCACACGGACACACATACAAAGGCAAACAAAAGCCCAAAAACATAAAACTAAGGTTTTATGAATGCTGAGTGGATTTGCAGCTCAGTCAGTCTACAGAGCTTTGTAAATTGTGCTGAAGCCATATCTTGAGACACTGTTTCTCTTTGTTGCTGTCCTCCCACATTGTTCTTTCAATATTAAAGTAATATTTCATTACTTTATAACCCGTTGGGTATCTTATTTTCCCAACATTTTGAAAGAAACAAGTCACAACTTTCACAACTTTTTCCTTTTGACTGGGCGGGAGAGGAGCCCCTGACTGCCCTGTGCTGGTAGCTGCAGAGGCACCAGCGTTAGCTCTGGCTCCCTGGCTCTTTTCCGATACGTTGATGCATACTGAATCTGTTTTTAACTGACTGTAACAAACATGTCAAAGAAGAAAAAATAAATCCAATCTTTTTCCGATTGGATAGTTTTTTTTAAACTTCACAATATTTGCAACAGTGCCACCCGAAAACAACCAGGTAAACCAGTCGTTCCCAAACTTTTCCTGTCATGCTTCCCCCCAGAAGCCAAAAAAAGTTCAGGCCCCCCACCCTATAGCTATTATCAATAATCAACAATAATTGGGGAAGAAACTGATAAAAAAAAGGATTCAAGTTGAATTTCAGTGACAGCCCCCCTGCAGTAGTTCTGCACCCCACAGGGGGGCCCACCCCCTAGCTTGGGAACCCCGGGGGTATACAGTGGCAATGTCAGAGAAAACATCACAACAATATTTTTCTGTATTCATATTTATGAATAAGTGTTTTGCAATTTGAATAATGAATAGTTTGCATATATTTCAGTTTATACATTACATTTTAGTGACAAGTGCAAGTAACATATAGCAGCATTTTGGTGTTCAGGCTTTCAGGGCTTCTCAAGTATCAATCACACTGTACTTACATGCATGCCTCTGTCCATAATTCCTAAATATTAAATGTATTTTAGCTAGGCATCTCCCTGTTTTCTAATCTCCTCCCATTTTCATTTGCTATTGAGGGGATAGTTCACCCAAAAATGAAAGTTCAGTCAGTATCCACTCACCCTCATGCCGATTGATGGTCGGGTTTAGTTCTTCAGTCCACAAAACACTGCTGGAGTTTCACAGGAGAAACTGATGTTGAACTGAGTTTTAAAAAAAAAAGAAAAAAAAAAAGACAACTGGGGAAAGAAAAAAGCATAAAATGCCTTCATACTGCTTGTCTGGCATAATCCAGGTCTCCTAAAGTCTCAACATGCTGTTTGCACACCATTACACCACACATACCCAGTTCAGACAGTGTGCATGTGCACATGAACGTGGCTCCAAGCTAAGGATCTACAGTGAAGATTCAGACTAAAAACATGGTTTGAATAACAGTTTTTGGTCAACTTGGCATGTTGGGGCTTTAGGAGATTTGGATTACACCAGACGAGCAGTATGGAGGCATCTTATGTTTTTATTCTGTTGGGTTTTTTTTATGTTCCCTTCCATTTAAGATTCTGCAGTGTTTTCCTGTGAAACTCCAGCAGTGTTTTGTGGACTAAAAAACTAAACCCGACCTTCACTTGGCATGAGGATGAACAGATAATGACTGAAGGTTCATATCTGGGTGAACTATCCCTTTAAACGGACACTCAACACTTCCTCCACGTCATCTTGATGTCTTGATTAATTCAGCACGGACATTTCCACTGCAATCATTCTATCAGTGCAACAAAAGAGTTATGTGATACTCACCACTCTAAACACCAGCACTGTTTCACTAATTACTTCCAGTTCAACACTTGCTGCCCAGATGTTGCACACTGAAAGACTTCCAGTGGCTTTCAGGACCTAATCCATCAATAAAAAGAACATCAAAGCAGAATTAAGTATTGATTAATTATTTCATTAAGTAGTAAGTGTCAACTGCTAATGTGTTTTGTTTGAGACTCTATTATTAGCCTATTTGGAAGCCATTAAAGACTGGTTCCTAGTGGTTAACCATAGGTTAAATTGGGCCTGAGCTGAATCCCGTCGTGTTGGCTGCGGCTGCTGGCTGTGATTTAACTTTTCTTCCATGTGATAGTTACTTGCACAGGAAATTTCCAATAATAAAATACAAAATCCTCTTTTTCCACCCCGGTCTGCTCTTTACATGCTCCCCAGCATCCCGTGGGCCATTTCTCTCCACGGCCTATATCACTGCCACACAAACCCTTGCACAGAAACAGCTATGCCAGGAAGGATTGTTAGAATAACACAACGGGCCAGTGTGTGATGTATACTGTAGTGTATTTAAAATACACACTGAAAAATCTTTGCATGCAGTGTTGACTTGTCCTCTGGAAGTGAATTCAGTTTGAGCGCACAGCAGACCTGAGAGTTGCGAGCGCCAAAGAATTCAGTCTGGTTGTGGACACCAGATCAGGTAAATTGTTGAATGAGCAACTTAAAAACAGCTGAAAATCGTATTTTTGCTGACGTCCTTTGGTTTAACCTCTCAACACAATATGGTGATGTTGATCTGTACTTCAGGGTGGGGTTACAAGTGCAACAGAGCTCAATTCTGACCACACCCTGATGACGAGAGAGGACAGTGAAACGCTGCTGTTCAGCCTGCTGCTAAGTTACTCTTGAACTCCAAATCAGCTATGCTTGATTTTAGAGAATATAGTGTTCATTGCAAAGGCAGTTATTTTTCTGTTTCCAAAATCAAATAATGCTGCCAGTTTAATTTAGTGATACTCTTGAATCATGATCCTTAAGCAAGATTCACAGTATTTTCCCAATGTGTTTTTCAAAATTTATGCCTGCAGTGCATTTGTAATTTAGCCAATAAAACCACATCATTACAGTCAGACTTAATTACACACACACTATACAAAAGACTTTGGAAATCACATCTAACGGCATAGTTAAGAAATGTCAGTGTAAATGCACTGACAGCACAGAGTCATCACTCATGATAAAACCACATTTTTGTGGTGCTGCTGTTGGTTGAAAGCTGCCTTTTAACTGTATTTTGTTCATGCTCAAGGTTCATTTATTTGTCATTCTACAATGCAGGGTTACACAATGAGATGCAAATTGTGTGCAACAGAAGAAAAACATTTCTGCTGGAGTACGGAGGATGATTTTGAGGAGTTTCACAGAAGACCCTGCTCTTCAGTCTGGTGGTAGATACTTCTGTATCTCTTGCCAGACGGTAGCAGGGTGAACAGCCTGTGGCTGGGATGGGTGTTGGCTTATAGTATCTTTCAGGCTCAGCACAGCACCTCAAAAAAGTACCTGAAAAAAGTTTGCAACACTCGTATGAGTTAAAACAATATTTTCTGGGATTGCAACCTAGCTACCTGCTGAAAAACTTACTTGGGTTGAGTGGAGATGTTTTTCAAATCAAATAATGTTGCAAAGCAGTAGGTCTAAAGCAGGGGTCTTAAACATTCACTCTGTAGCTGAGATGGAGCAGGGACCCCCACCTCATATACTGAATTGAATATTTTTGTGTCTTCTCTTGTTAGTGCTTACCTGTAGCTGCTTTGGCTAAGGTTAGCTCTGTTAGCTCCACCCTCTGGACCTTCACCGGTGGTTTCTGAGGTTCAGGGTTTGTTTGGACTCTAGATTGTGGCTCTCAGACGTGTTTATAATTCATAATTAATTATTCAAATATGAATAATATTATGAATAATCATTAAAATGAAAATAATTTATATTTTTTTTGTTTATTTATTTTACAAATATACTGATTTATTTTTGCTCATAATATGTTGGATTCACTTTATTGTGTATTTTCAGATTACATATTTATTTTTTGAAAGAAAAAAAAAAAACCCTTTCAAAAAAATTAACAACAGTTTTAGGGACCCCCTGCAGTAACTCTGAGGACCCCCTGGGGATCCCGTTGAGGGCCTAAGGCCTAAGGCTTTTTAGCACATGCAATAGCTACATATATCTCCTTTAAAAATCAACTTAGGTCCCTTATTAGATAACCAGATGCACAAATGCAATTTTATTTTCTTAGTATAATTTTATTCCACAGAAAAGGATGAAACTGTCACTGTATTTAGGATGAACGATACATAACTCTTGGTCTGTACAGTCTTTAACAATCATGAGGAAAGTTTCCAGCTTTAAGTAGCTGTGAGTGAATTCAGGAATGTAGAGTAAAGGATTATTAAATTATCAGCAGTATCAGCGATCCAGATCTGGATCTCGTGTTCACATTTTACCATTATCTCATTGTCTCCCTGTTGATCTTCCTATCTGTCTGTCTGCGTCTCAACACATGTTGAACTTGAGACACTCCGGTTGCCTTTAGCTGGAGGCAAGGTGATCTTCACACGAGACAGAACGCGCTCCCTGCCAGCAGTCGCACCGGTTTGTCTGATCCTCATGCGTCCAGATTTATACCTCAGAGGACAAAATGAAGCAGATGAGGAGCTTGATAATAAATTGGGCCAGATTGCTGTAGGTTATCGCTAACATTCGCCGACGCTGAGCCGCTCTGTTTGGCTAGCAACGCTGCCAAGAGTAATATTAGCGCTTGGCTTTTTTTCTATATGGCAGTGATGATGTGCTTATGGTATTTCTCCATTACATCCTGAGCATTAGATAAATCAAAGCTGTGGGAGCAGTGACATTAAAAGACCACTCCAATTCCAGCAGAACTAAAGCTGTATTTCTTGGTAGGAGAGATTGTTTCATAAAATTGAAATAGCAATTTGTCACACTACCCATGAGGACATGTAATTATATTTAGCACTATGTTACCACACAGAGTTGAAGGGTTTTTAGTGAAATATTCAGTTTGTCTGTGATCATTCGGTTGTGTGTGAAGCCCTGCTGTGGGCCTCTCTGGTTGCGTTTGAGCATCATTCTCACTGAAAGCGTCTTAATTTGAATCCTCTGAACCAATCACCATCACTTACGAGCTCTCTAAACACACCACTGGATCAATTATGCATGGAAGCTCAATGGGCCAAATGAGAGTTCCAAATCTCCCTCTAATGGAAATAATTTGTTATTTACAAGTTCAAAAATCATCCCTGTGTGCTGCTGCGCTGTAGAAAAGACCAGGGCCCTGCTGTTGATGCTAATTCTCTGTGTTGGGGTGCCAGTGGGAGGGCAGGCATTTATTAGCATGAAGGAGACTCTTTTTGTCACACTTGTGTTAAATATCCAGCCGTCTTTTGATTTACTGTCACAGTTGAAGGAAATTAAACATTGCCGAAGCTAACTAAGTGCCACCCTGCCTGAAAGTGTGTGTGTGTGTGGGTGTATGTTAACAAAATCCATATAATTTCTTTGGTGGCAGACAGCTTGTGTTTTCATCAACAGTTAGCTCAGCACATTTTGATTTTGAAACCGGTCAGATGGGAGAAGACAGCTACGCAAACAACGGAGACTGACAAAATGTGGGGCTTAAAAATTAGCCATGCTAATGTTTTGAGAGATTAATTGTGTAGGCTGTAAAACGTCCACAGCATGGATACTCAACTTGCATTTCCTGGGGGCCACTATTGCAAAATGACAGGCAGCCAGGGGTCTGATCAAATAAATCAGAATTATCCTCATTTCCATATTACTTTTGTTCCTCTTCAGCTAATAGTCTTCTTCCCCTGAGAGCTCACAGCCTGTTCTGACTGCACTTTGCAAAGGGGATCACACAGAGATCAGCCTTCTCTGTTAATAACGGCCTAATTTATCCCATCATGCTGTACATCCCCATCAAAATGACCTCCCTGAGTATGACAGTGTGAATAAATTATTTTTCAATGGCCAGAGGGCCACCTGGCATGCTACTGGGGGCCAGATTTGGGCTGCGGGTCACAAGTTGAGTATCACCGGTCTGCAGCCATGCCAGCAGCTCTGTGAGGCTGTACTTGCTTGTACTGCAGTGGTGCTTCGAGCTAAATGCTAACATCAGCATGCTGGCGCGCTCACAGTCACAATGTTAACACACTGATAAGCATGTTGCCATGGTTACAATCTTATTTCTTCTTGTTAATTAACACTAAGTGCCGCTGAGGCTGATGGGAGTGCCATTAGTTTTGAAGTTAAGCAATAAAACAAAGTTTAAAAAAAGGACAAATTGAAATTTTGACCTGATAACTTTTCTTAAAATGTCAAGGGATCACAAGGTAGCAGGTTTCCCCAGTTAGCAGGCCGGGGACCATACACGTCTGCACTAAATATCATGGGAATACATCCAACCTTTGTCAGTGAATTTCCAGGCCCTGTCCATCAGTTTCCCAGAGCACACACCAGAGATGTGTTGATGATGTTGCCTCTAAAAACATGGAAAATGTCAGTCTTTCATATTTGTACCCAATCTAGGCAGTCAGCTCCGCAGGACATGGAGGAGTGGCTAATTAAAGCCTGCTTTACAAGGGTTACTCTGGTAAACACTGGTGAGCACAACCGTTTATCATTGTGCTCTTATCCAAAGTTCTGAGCTGATGTCTCTGCAGGATTTGTTCCTTCTTTTGGAGTCAAAATAAGAAGAACCTGACAGCAGGGTTGTTTCTAGACTTTTTATTGACAGGGGTGGCCCGAGTGGGGCACTGACTTATGCTGGGGTGACATAAAACACATCCATGTATATGCAGACAGGCATGCACACATGAATGTACTGTTTCTCATATCAACTTTAAACACTAACATCAGAGTGTCTTACAGTTTCTGTGTTTAATTTTTTTATTTAAAAGATGAATAGTCCTACCAAACAGTGTGGCACCTTACGCTTATATTATAAAGCTTCCATACTTTATTCCCCAAAAAGATATTGTACCTTCATCTTTCCCCAGGCTAAAAATTAATTACACTTATTTTTATGATTTATTATTTGAGTAAATTAACCGTGTGAAATAATAAAAAGTTGTCTACATACAAAAGAAAACAGTGCACATTAAAAAAATATTCATCACACAGTTGGTTCAAACTAAAGTTCCGCCTCTCACTGGACAGATAACCAATCATTCTTAAGGATAACAGGGCGGCACTTGGGGTGGCCAATCAGATTTCAGGGGTGGCCAGTGCCACCACTGGGCCCCCATCCAGAAATGCCCCTTTCCTGACAGGTCGTACAGCTGTGGGTATAAAGTATAATCAGCTGCTAGTTTCGCTGACCTTTCAACTAAGATATTCTGACGTCCTCGGACAGAGAGGGTGAAGCAAATCCTGTGCAGCTGATTGGATAACTCTTGTCACATGACCTGTGATGCATTTTCTAATCTTTGTGGATACACCAGATGAAGCAGGCAGGCCGCAACAACTACGTGCTGCGACAACGTCACTATTGGTTTCGAGTGCACTTGTCGTTTAAAGTAATGAATGTGCACGTGCAAAACACACGTTTAAAAATAAATGCACACATGAAAAAAACCACAACATATGAAGAACAGTCCAGAAACTGTTCATTGTTTCACTAACAAAACATGTTACGCTGTCAAGATGTGATTTCAAATGTTGAAAAGACATTATTAAAGTATTTTGTACAAAGGTGTTATTAAGTCTAATGCATAATGTCAAATGCATCCATGCATAAAGTAAGAAAATCACAGTGAATTGGAAAATATTGTGAATCTTGCATAAGAATCATGATGCAACAGCCTCTCACTAAATCAATTCCTCAATTCCTCCCTGAATTCTGTCCAACAATATCTAGAAGTCCAAGAAGTTTCTCCTGGCTGCGAGGCTTCGTCTCATGACCTATATGCGTGGAACTGCAGCAGGGTTTCCAACTCTCACGCTTTTGGAGTGAGACTCGCGCTTTCAGGCTGTGTCTCACGCTACCCAAACAAATAAGAGGAAGCCACAAAGCCACTCCTTCATGAGAAAATGTAGTTATACAAGTTAAATACAGGCTTCCCCTGCGCTCAGGACATCAGGCTTTTCCACATTTAAGCACTAATATTGGTCCATAAACATTACGGGGAGCCAAAAGACACAGTTTGCATGACTTGAGTTAACAGAGGGGCGCACACAGACCTCTCCAAAATCACAGAACTTTTCATGCATGTTAAGTTTTGCGTCATTCTCTCTGATTTACTCATCTGTTACATATTGCAGTGTTTATAGAAATGCAACTTTGAAGTCCGTTAATGTCAGTAACAGGTTAGATTAACAAGGCTCATCAATAACTATTCCACAGAATGTAAACTGGGTTTGCAGAAACTTAAATAGGCCCACTGTTGTTTACAGCTGTTTGTAGGATTCATGTAGGCATCACAGCAGCAGAATCAATGCGTCTCCAAAGTGAGTATGCATGTGGCACAGCAGTAGTAACATGAATTACTTTACTTAATTATTGTCATTATTGGGGATGTTTCAGTTATGCTCTTTTTCAGTCCACCAGTATTTGCAGTAGTGACATTATTGTGTGGATGTGTTCCCATATACAACCTCTCTAACCATCAAAGTAATTGACTAAGTATGGAAGCAGCCTATAATTATGCATGGACAGGATTTTCAGTGTTTACAAAATTATACATTTAAACAGAGTTTGAAAAGAAATAAGTTGTAAACAGCACAAACGGCATATTTGGGGTATTATTTCATGCTTCACAGAAGTAATTCACCGCAGTCTCTCTTCTCCTGGGCTGTTTAAAGGGTCAGTTCACCCAAATTACTGCTAAAATTACAGTCAACTATTCTCTGATGGTATTTAATCACAGTTTTGTCATTTTTGTCCAGGTTTTGTAGGTGAATGGAATTTTATTTGTGGTGTGCATACCATTCAGTAATATGTATCTGAAGTTCAGCATTTCTTTGCAGACTCAGTGCTGAATACAATTGAGATGAATCAATAATCCACACATTAAAGGAGCAATATGTAGCTATTGCACTTACAAAAATAGTGAGTTGGAACCGTAGAGTGTATATTAAATAGGTTGAAATCTTGTTTAATTAAAGTGAGTTGTTTCCTCCCGCCCCCTCCTCCCCAGACACGGCAGAGACAGGCAGGCTGCAGGAGCTCGCAGGAGCTCAGGATGCACACAACCTCGTAAACTGACATTAACAAGCGACGAGTGCTCCAACTGTAAGTTGATCAGCCAAACTCCATTAACATTTTGCTCAATTTAAGAGTTTTAAACATCTATGCCTTTTACAAGATTGTTAATGATTTCTTACAACTCAGAACAGACACTTACTCATTTGGGGAAAATTCGGCATTAATGTGAACTCTGATTAATGTGAAACGGACATGCAAAACAGTTATTCTGGTCTGGAAAGGAAGTTTCAAAAGAACTGCACTGCGACTGTAGTGTTTATGTGAAGTGTAGTGAGTATTTCAACTTGATCTCTGATGACACATTGTGATCATTTTATGATTTATCACAGTAAATGTATGACAGATTTCTCCTTTAAATGATCTACAATTAACATTAACACACGTCACCACCGCCAAAAAAAACCCAACAAAAACCTGAATCTTACTCCACCTTTTCGAGCTGTTGTTGATCCTGACTTCATGTGTTAACAGGTGGTTGTAGAGGGCAGAGACAGTAACTCCTGCTTCTGTTCAAAAATGTCTCTGGTGTCGGATGTGAATGTCCCTCTTGGTCTTTCTCCCGCTGTCCACTGACTCCTGGTCGATGACCTTTGACTTCTTCCTGCTGTGCTGTCAGTGGTTTCAGTCTGGTGTTCACAGACAGCTGATGTCTGTTTCCGGTGTTCAGTCGGCCTCTCGTCCAGAGCCCTTACTGTTTCACTGATGCTGTGCTCCAGCACACTTGCGTTAAAAACCATTCAACACCTTCAGATCTCAGCTGGTTCACCCTGAAGACAGTATTGACCGGCCAGTGCATCCTGTCAGGAAATTGAGCTAGAGAAAACGTCCTTGACTAATGGACTTTCAGATTAAAACATAGTGCAATAGCTGTTTGTGACTTACCAATCAATCAGTCTATGACACCTGGTGACATTTAAGAATATGTCACACATAACAGCCAGACTGAATTAATGAATGTCTGGAGTTTGAGGCTCCAGGGAAGTTGCTGATTATCCAGCCTTGGTGATGGCTGACCAACAGACAAACACATGACAACGAGTGAGCAACAGTTTTCAGAGATGCTGCAGTAAACCTCTGGAGATATTCTTCTATAATTACCTCAGCCCTAACTGAATTTTACAGTAAAACATCCCTATAATTGATACATTCTTACAGAATTCCCAAGTTTCTTTCTGAAGGGAACAGAGCTGAGCTGCTTGTAGTGCAATCAGCTGTGTTATAGTCTTAATTTCCCCAGAATACACAACAAATCAGCCCTGCTGCAGAGGAGGAGTATTAGGGCCAGGCATGAGAACAAAAATGAGAGGAGGATGATTTTCTTTTTCATTTCGAGAATAAAGTTGAAATATCAAGAGAAAAGTCAAAATGTTGAGAATAAACACAGCTCCTGCCTGAGCTCCACACCTTCAGGATCAAACAACATGTCTTATTGTGTCTTGTGATACAACATATCCTCTCTGAATTGCACACAGGTGTAACCATTCTTGTCCTGATTACCACACTGTGTTTATTCAAGATTCAAGATTCATAAATGAGCTAAAAAAGGAAGAATTTCCTTGTTACTAAAGCCGATTCTAAAGGACAACTTCACCAATTCATCTACACAAAGCATTCAGTAGTTAGTTAGTAGTTTAATAGGTTCTTTAAAAGTTCGACTTTAATCTAAAAATTTTTAGTTTAGTCTCAACTTATTGACTGTATTAGCTTTCGAGGCAGTTGGATTTGCAAGATTGCGAAATCATGAGATCATGCGAAAATCTATCTTGCCAGGCTCCAAGCTATCCAGAGATGGTGTGAGCCAATCAGCGTCCTCGGAGGGACTGCTGGCAACTACAGACAAGGTTTTAGGTACGCAGACAGCGTGAAGCATCCATGGAAACGACTCATCTCAAACAAACCATGGGGGCTCTTGAAGAGGCTAGCTTATACTGTGATAGCATCAGTTACGTCAGAACTAGAGAGTATTTCTTCACTGAAAGAAGAGCAAAGGACAGTGCTGAAGGCTTTTATAGATGGAAAAGATATTTTCGCTCTTCTTCCAGTTGGCTGAGGCGTCAATTCGGTGAGATGATCTCATTGGTTGAAGTTGGCTCGTCTTAGACGTGACAGGTGGTATATCCAATCACCTGCCAGGGGTTTTCTTGAAAGTACCCGCCCTTTTCTAAACAGTTTCTATGGATGGATTGGTTATCAACTGTATCCTTGAAATGCAAAAAAACAAAAAACAAAAAAAAAACTCCTTTGATTCAGTTAGACCTTATTCTTGAAATGCAAAACTTAAAAAAAAAACATCCTCTTCTCATATTTTTCTTTTTCCTGGCCCTAATAACTCTTCTTTAGTCCTACAGAAGACAGTCAAGAACTGTAAAAGACATCAATCTGAAATCTGAGCGGCCACAGTCATAACTCAGCTCTGTTGTAGGTCTGAATTTCCCTCCACCAGCGTGTAATAGGGTCAGAAGTATCAGAAGTATGACATCATTGTGGTGCTTTTTCATGAGGAATGGAGCCGACACACTTCAAAAAGAGAACCTACAATCCCTGCTGTCTGAAGGGCCTACTTAAAACCTCTGCCTCTGTAATTACACATGTAGAGTGGAGATGAAGCCCAGAATCATGTGGTAGGTCAAGGACTACAAGGAGCCTTTAAGAGGAAGCCTCTATTAGCACCATTACACACATATACACGCTGACTGTGGTGTATGCCAGAGAGAGAGAGAGAGGAGTATGTGCCAGAGGAGTGATGAATTAAACAGCTGAGATATTTTAGTATTTTTTCCCAAATGTCTTCGGTTGCAGGAGTCACTGGCAGCTATCAAACACTGTGCTCTGTGAGTGGGATGGATGTGCTGATGTTGGCCTCGACTGCTGGCGGCTCCAAAGTGTTTGCATTCACACAAGAAGCATTCTTGACATAGTTTACTATTATGGCAAACACAATTGACCCTGGCACAACGGCTCCATTAGAAACAGCAGAGCTGATGCTGAGCCAGCCACTGTTGACACTATAATGTTCTGTCTGAAGGATGACATGTTCAAATACATGATGCAAGTTAACCAGTAGTTCATTGATCCTGTCATACGGTGGTGGTCACATGTTCAGTAAAACAGATGAACAGCAGTTGCACATGGAGCCACTTGTTTAAACTGTAAGACTGCCATTATTTTCTGTCTCTGTATCTCCACGGTGCTGTGTACGTGCTGGAGAAAAGTCTGGCTTCACACATTAGCATTCTGCTACAGGGGGAAAAACAAACACTTTGGCTTGTTTGTATTTTTTTAAACTGACAGCAGCAAGTCCAGGATGCAGTAAAGGTGCCCCTACAAAACAGTGTCCGCACTTTCCTTAATTAATCATTGGTAACATTAACAATCAATTAATCGATTAATTGTTTTTTTTTTAAAACTACAATACAAACACATTTTTTCCTCCATCAAAGCTTTATTTCCATATATTGCATATTGTGTGAAATCATTAGATAGCCTATGAGACATTTACTTAAATACTTATTAAATACACTTGAATATCAGATAACATGTGAAGCATCCTTATAAAAATAATCTTTTATATTTCAGATCTTTATTTGATAGATTGACCAAATTCTTTAAGACCAATTAATTGATTGATTAATCATTGTTATCCCCAGTCGGGGGAATAACTGGTTCTGGTGGAGCATTTTGTGGAGGTGAGCATTGGCATAAATATGGCTAAATACCCACAGAAGAAAAGGCAACAGCTGCTAGCGTGTTTACATTTGTACCATTAGCAGCCAGGTTGAGGTTAGGGTTATGTAGGTTAAGCTCCCCACACAATCTACATCTGGCGAGTCAAACTTAAATGTAGCAAAAAAGAAAAAAAAATTAGAAAATGTGAATTAGTGCGTTTCCATCAACTAGTTTGGAGCAAATAAACCAGGCTACACAAAGCGTAGTTTCATCAGAACTTGGTAGTAGCTATAGACTACGTTACTAAACAGAACAGAAGATGTAGAAGTCGCAAACTGGAGACAAAACCAGTTGTTTGCCAACCACCAAGAGACTCGACCCACAACCAGTCACCTTGGCATTCTTCAACTGGTCAGGTTTCACCAACGGCAGAAACGGCTACATCAGGACTTAGAAAAGTTTTTTCCATCTCCCATTAAGTACATTTGCTCTTTCTTGAAAAAGGCAAAAATCGCCTCAAGCAGTAAAAACTTTTTTGTGAAATTAAGGAAGTTTTTTTTTTCTTCTTTTTTTTTCTTTTTTAATTTCCCTTGCCATTTCCCTCGAACTTTTCTAGTGTGATGCTTCAAAGTGCATGTAAAAATACATTGATGGAAACAAGCAGGGCTGCGCGATTTGGTAATTAAGTCGTATTGCGACAATTTTGACTGTAAGTGTGATATGATTAGTGGAAATGATGATGATGTTTTGCATTACAATTTTCACTGGAAAAAAAAATGTGATGATGTGATATTTATTGAGGTCTGTACCAAACAAACATGTTTTCTTTCATTTGGAGAACAAGATTTTTAGGCCCGGTCATCTCTGCAGCACTTTTCTCATTCGTTTTTCCAAAAAATTGCAGTTGGCTCTGATTCTCTGATTTGGATATTGCACTTGGATATATTGCGATTTTATTGTGATTAATTGTGCATTCTTAGAAACAAGGCTCATTTATAATGTGTTTCCTTGGTCTGGACCAGATGAACTGACCAGGTGTGAAAGCCACCCTCAGACATCGTTAGGAAATCTCTAAACTTCATATGAATTCCATTTATTTCCACTCGACATTCAGGCATAATGATCACCACAGAGAGTACAGTTGTGTTCTGAAATATTTCCTCACAGAAAGCAGTTATGTCTCACAGGCTTCAGGATGAGCCTGCTGAGCACTGGCGAGCCTTAACTACTGTTGGCCACGCGTTCCTAAATGGTCCCCGAGGCAACACCACAGGCTAGAGATCACATCAGCAGTGAAAACCTCCCCTACGTCCCCTGTCTCCGGCTCTGTGTGCTCTCTCAACTCCTCCAGCAGGAGGAGGATTTGCAGTTCTACTAATGGACAATCATTTTCAAAACCTGGAGGAAAAAAAAGGAGCACATCCAATTAAAATAAGCTCCCACCCTGCAGGGGCCTCTTAACGAAGAAAAGGAACTTTGGCTGAGCGTTGACCACAGGCCATCGGCCTCTTAAGGACTCACCTACGGCCAAATGATTAATGCAATTGAATACTTGTCATTGTCCAGCGGAGACCGAGCTTTGTTCATTCTGCCTCTGCTCCATATTAACCTGTCTGTTTTTCACACAATGACGGTAAGAAAGAGAGGGATGAGTGGAGCGGGAGGCCAGGCCTGATTATACACACCAGCCTGTGTAATATCTCACAGGAAAAGACAACTGATTGGATTAGGAGCTCCAACAGGCTTTCTGTGCCCTCTCCCTCACTGTCTGCTTGAAAAGATATTTGTCCCTTGTTGCAGTTTCAATAAAACTCTTCGGCACAGTGCGGCCAGGTGAGGCTTTGTTCACAGATAAATGTAGTCACTGCTCTGCTCCGAAGAGAGAAAAATGCATTATGAATGTGATTTTATTTCAGGCGCACTGATCAAAAAGCAGGCCAGAGCTGAATACAGAAGGAGATTCTGTGAATAATGACTGTTTGGTTCTGTCTCAATGTTTTTATACTCTGAGACGGCCTTGTGTGCACAGGACAGTGGGCTGATGTGGCCTGATTGAAACAAATATATACCATACGATTTTGAATAGTGAATTTTTTACAGCCAAGTAAAAAAGGGCATCATTTTCACACTGCACATTTTTGGCTCTAGGCTATCCTTAACCCTGGGCTAAGAGTTAACCTTGGGCTAACTTGAGAGCTTTTGACACTGCTCTTAGCCCCAGGCTGAGAGAGCTGTTAGTCCGAGGTCAAGAACTCTCTTAGCTTTCACACTGGCACAACCCTGCAGCATTCCAAAGTGGGCAAACCCTGACTTTAGCCTAGGGCTTGCTGATCCTGCTGCAGAGTTTGTGGGGTTATCCAATGAAAATCCCTTTTCAGACCTGGTATTATCATGAGTGATCAGATCAGGTAAGTACAGGTCTGAATGCACTCAGGACACATTTGAGATCCGATCGCTCAGACCACATTCAGAGGTGGTCTGGGCCACATGTGGCCACATTCTTTCAGCAGTGTGAATGTAAATGTGGCCTGAGCCACATTGGTGGACCATCAAAGTGATGTCCTGTCATTTGTAATCACAAATTACATGTTTGGGCTCCCTGACCTGCAGTGGATGTTTGTGAACTCACTGGTAACCCCAGACTCCATTACAAAAACGCATTATTTTGAGAGTTGTTGAGGAGAAATGTTCCAAACTTTGTGAAATGCTGTCTATGACAAATTCTTATTTATTTAAGTCTTCTTGTTAATTTGGCACTTGCTATACATTAAGTAGGCTATATATAGTTGTGGTTTTCATTGTGGAAAAAACATTGTGTGTGTGTCTCAAAAAACAGCACTTTTTGCAAACGTTTTTATTTGCATATAGAGTGGAGAAGTAAAACTACCATGGTGAATTCTTAATCATTTGTGCCTTCTTGTAAAGTTGGCATTAAATGCAAAACATTGAGTTGTTTCTTTCCTTCGTCGTGCCATCATGTCGCTGAGATAGAGCAGACAGGAGAGAGGCTCCCTGGTGTGCCAGGACACACACTTTTACCCTCCTACGACTCTGTCATTCATGCCTTTCTTTGTCTTTTGTGATGTGAAAACATCAGATTTCTACATAGTCAGAAAAAGTAAAAGTTATAAAATCCCTTGGCTGCTGACAGTGCAGATAAAAACATGAGACTTGTGTAGGCTGATAGAGGAGTTTAGTGTGGTGCTGAACTAAAAAAAAAGGAACAAATAGAAGGCCAAATGGACAGTAATTGACATTCAACTGACAAAACAGCGCTAGAGTTTATTTGCATATAGAATGGGGGAGGTGAGATCCCGATCACAAGGACACATCTGGAGACACATTGTAATGCCAGGTGTGAGCTCTCGAACTCAGAGCTATCCACTAAAAGCTTTTATTATGAAGCAGCAAAATCAAGAAATATTTGGTTTTAATCTGCAGTAATTTGACACGACTCCTGTTTGCCTGAAAACAAACATGAATCAGCAAATTAAAGCAGATACCAGGCAGGACAGAAACTAATCTTCAAACCACAGAGATTCAGTTAGAAGCTACAAAAGTGAGCTGAGAAGTGAACACACAGACGGGCTTTTCACACTGCATATTATTAGACCTGGGCTAAGAGTTAACCTTGAGCTAACTTAGCCCCTTCTCACACATTGTTCAGCCAGGGTTGAGGTAAGCAAAGGACTCTATGATTTACACTGCACTTCTACTAGTCAGCTAGGTACATCAACCAATGTGAACATCTTTGACTGTTCCGTGACTACACCTCTCTTTTAGCCCCCTTTCACACCAGCACTTTTCAGTCCGGGGTTTATTTGATTTTCATGGGATAACCTCACAAACTTGGGGCTAACCCTGCTCTGGAGCAAGGCCAGCAAGCTCTAGGCAAGTCGAGGTTCGCCCACTTTGGAGCGTTCCAGGATTGTGTCAGTGTGATAGCTTTCTTAGCTTAGGGCTAACAGCTCCCTTAGCCTGGGGCTCAGTGCAGTGGGAAAAGTCTTAGAGACTTTTAAAAATGACCCTGTGTAAAACCAGTCTCCAGATACAGTATGCAGTAGAATGTATATAGAAATCAAACTGTCGCCTAGAATTGATGTACTGTATACATTATAACTGTAGGAAGCACAACAGTTATGTTCGAGTTGTGGAGGTGTTTGGGGAGATGGTGATGGTGATCTGACTTTGACAAATGGCCCTTTTCCACCAACATGGAACTGGCCCTGTTCCAGTTCAGGAACCTAATTTTGAACCATTCTGAGGATTCTGACAAGTTGGTTCCCAACTGGAACCAAAATAATGGAAATATTTCCTCTGGAACCAAAGTGGGCGTATTATATTCTAGTTGAATATAGTTGTACCGTATGAAATGCCCTCTGTTGATGACATCCTTGATTACAGAGACCTGTGTTTGGTTTCTGCAGGCTGTAGTATGGGGAAAAATACTAATCTCCCCACCGCTCCCCCCTGATTAGCAACGCTACACAGTATTTGTCATAAGTCAAAAAAGCTGCATCCATGAGAATGAAAAATGGCATTAGAGGTCGACAGCATATATCAAGGGCACTATGTTTTGATTTGATTATTTGCAGAACTGTTTTAAAGATTCTCCTGACCAAAAAAGGAAAAATAAAAATTCTGGACCTGATTGGAAGGCAAATTATACCCTCGTCCTACTGGCAGATATGAAATAAACAGCAATTCACAGATACTGATCCAATACAAGTACATCATTTTTCTGGGCAGATGTCGTTATGCAAAAGCTTTGATATTCATATTCCAGACAATTTGTCAGATCCCTGTGACAGAGCTGTAGAAGCTGCCGACAAATCTCAACTCTGCGGTTTAGCTCATCATCCGCCCAATTTTATTTTAAAATATATAAAACCATATGAAACAATAGATCAGCAGAAATTCGCTGAAATAAATGAGGCAAACTTGAGTAATAAGTGTAATATCATGGACATCCTCAAGGGGAAAGTAACAATGAAAATCAATGAAAATTACATGAAACCCAAATGCAATCAGCTCTCATCCTCACTCATGTTCATATGCCAAAAACGTTATATAATACAGTGTGTCAGCCATATAGATATACATAGAGCAGTGGAAGCTGGCTGTGTCTGAAGGCCTATTGGGAGTAAAAGAGAGACAGAGAACAATCAGTGGAGCTGCAAGCAGTCTCTGTAAAATGAAAGATTCAGGGTCAGCGTACAAAAGCCCAAGTGTTCCGGGAACAAAGTGTACAACGAGTGACTACAACAAAGCCAGGCTAATGATAAATGGCTCGACTTTGAAACCGCTTTTGTGCTGCACATGTATCCCGAAGCTGCATTTGTTTCCAGTTGCAGCACATTACATTTCCTCCTCGCCGCTTTACGGTGTATTCCATCCCTCCTCTCAGTTGGAGGTAAAGACTCTTGCAGATTTGACAGCGTGTGGTGGCAAGCATGTTCCCTCTTCTTCACTAATTCAGGCTAACATGCTGTTATCAGGCTGACATAATCTAACCTGCCTGCCTTTCTGTCCAGTGCCGAGATCTTAAACACAAATTACCTGGGGGCCATACTGATGATGCTCCAGGTCGACCTTTCTTCTAGGTTAAGAATGATATTTTGGTGTCTGGTGAGTCCAGTCAAAGTACATTAATTTAATATGTGTAACTTGTACTTTTTACTGGTCACTTTACAGATTAAAATGATAACCTTCACACAAAACATATTCTGAGCATATAAAATATGCTGCACTTTTTTTTAGGTTGTGTAAAATGGTTAAAATAATTTCACCCCAATCAACTAAGTAGAGTGTAGATCTCCACCAGGCAACCCAAAAAGAATATTTTGATGCAACCCTCTTTAATCGCAGATATTGTGATTAGTTACTGTAGTTTAAATACATGTTTTTTTTTTATTACAATTGCATTTGTTTTGTAATGTAATGGAAGTAGTTAAATGTAAGTAGTTACATGTTGTAGTTATAATTAGCATATGAATTTTTGAGTTATGGCAAAAAATGTGTTTTGCCAGGTCACAGTGACCAAATTTGAAACGTTCCTAAGGTATCATGCTCACAGGAGTGGGATGTGACCTTTGACCTCTGACCACCAAAATCTTATCAGTTATTTCCTTGAGTCCAACTGGACATTTGTGCCAAGTTTGAAGAAATTCCATCAAGGCGTTCTTGAGGTATCACTTTCACAAGATTGAACGACTCAAAACCATAATGCCTGTGGCCACGGCTGGAGCTACTTAATTATGGAGGTCTTTTGGCATATAATCATCAATGATCACAAAAAATATTAGGCTGGTCGGTCCAGTAGCATGCAAGATAGGCCGCAGACACACACACTCACACACACATGCAAGATCGCATGATGCCAAATTTTCCGCAATTTGAGTACTTTTGCTTTTCATACTTGAAAAGTAACTAGGAGGCCTTTACTGCCATTATGTGATTTTAAAGAAAGGTCCTGTGAATCTCAAAATAATGACTTATCTCTCCAAAAAATGAGAAACATTCTGCAAATTTGCATTTCCACGCTTTGCATGTGTTGTTTCCTCGTAGGCAGCAAAGCAACAGAAGAAAATACTGAGAAAGTTTCTCATTATTTTGAGAGACAAACTCTTTATTTTGATAAATGGGCTTACATACTCATTTAAAGTCTCCTTATGCACATAGTTCTGGCAACTTGTGGTCCATTATTTTGAGAAATTTTCTCATTATGTTATGTTATATGTTTTTATTTTGAGTTACCAACTTTTTCATTCAAGAAAGCTTCTGATCGTGATATTGCCATATTTTGTTTTTCATCACTTCATCGCAGAAAAGGGCATGCATATTTAATGGAGGGTTTTATTATTGTGATTTTTACCAAAGTAAAGGATCTGAATACACCATTAGCACTGATTAAATATGATCGCTGTTGTTCCTGTGTGTTTTGCACAGATACAGATACAGCTTGCCAGCTTTTATGCTCTGATTTTGCAACCTTGCTTGAATGTAAAGTTGATAAACCCACAGAAAATGATCACAGACTTTGCAGCTCCTCTCAGTTCTGAGAGCTTTTTGGTGTCTTTCAGCTCATTGCTCATTGCCAATACTGCCATTTGTGTTTTAATGCAGCTGACTTTTTTCCATGTCTTTTTTATTGAGCATTTATAACACACATATATACACACTTATACATTCTAGGCTCTTTTAGTTACTTATGTGTTTACAGGTTGAAGTCGGATCAGATGAAGGAATAAGCACATAAACAGTGTACAACACTGTACAAAGATAGGAACGGAACAAATACAATAATGTACTGACAGAGGAATAGTCAGAATAAAGGAACATGCAGCTGACTTTTTTAACTGGATTTTTACTTCAGAGTGAACTGTACAAAATATGTTCCCTATTTCACACTACTTGCTACTGCTTTGATGGATGGTGGATTGATGGACAGATGGATAGAAAAGGCTCCTGTCAGTTTTGATGGCATTTTTAAAGGGAGGTTCAAAAACGAGTGCAAGCAAACGTCTGTAAGAAATATTTCCAAGGGTTTACTGTGATCTTGATCGCTCCGCAACATTGGAAGCAAACAATAAATTGAGCCATGTTTTCCTCTTTTTGTCGGCTGACAGCAGGTGTCATTGATTGTTACGATCCAGCTCTTTGCACAGAGATAGCCTTGACATGGTGACTTTTTATTTTTTATTTTTAATGGTTTACCAAAAGAAGCTCACACTTCCTCTGGCTATACATCCAACACTGAGGACACCATGTGACACTGCTCAGGGCCGTCCATGTTCAATATGTCTCAACTTTAGCCATGCTACTTACATTGGTCTCAGACCTAGAATAAAACAGGTGCACCTGGAGGGAAGAGAGCATCCCCTTATATATTTACGGTGAGCGTCTCTGGAGCCTCCTCATCCTTGTCCCTGTCTTGAGCAGTACAAGGAGATCATCCGTGTCACCTCAGGTTGCACTGCTAGTACCAATTAGACAGCTCGCAAACTATGTGTTGCATGTCATCAAGAGTGATGTAAGGCTCTTTGAACCCTTGCTTTCTGTGACAGATATGTGTGCTTGAAGTTTGAGAAAGAGGAAAAGCTTTTCATCTGATGAGAAGCTCTCAGGTTGAAGGATTCTCACAGAAAAGCGGTCTACTGTACGTGTGAGGTCTGTGGCAGGCCCACGCAGACTGCAGCATCAATTAGTATTATAAATGTTTAGTAATGTATGAGAGGTGGTCGACAGTTTTTTAGGTTTGTCATTTCATTCAGAAACATGGGAATACAGCTAACCAATCCTAACTTATTTTTAAACATTTTGACTTTGACTCCTAATGGGATCGTCCATTTAAGTGGCCGTCAGGTGAACTGGGAGGTTTTCCAATGGGCGGCTGCACAAATTAGGCAGATGCACTGAAAAAAACAAACAAAAAAACAACAACACTCACAGACGGCTGCCCAAGTGGACTGACTGACCTGACCACTGTTGTTCTGGGAAGCCATCACCCCATTTTTGCATGCACTATTGCATGCAATAGTGCATGCAAAAATGAGTTTGAGCCATAGACTGTATATTCAAATCAAATCAAATCAAATTTTATTTATATAGCGCCAATTCACAACAAAGTTGTCTCAAGACACTTTACATATAGAGTAGGTCTAGACCACACTCTATAATCATATTTACATCCGACAATTGAAACAATCCCCACATGAGCAAGCACTTTGGCGACAGTTGCGAGGAAAAACTTCCTTTTAACAGGCAGAAACCTCGGACAGATCCAAGACACATGGTGGGCGGCGACCTGACGGCACCGGTCGTTGAACAGATAGTAATCTTGTTTAATATACGATCTACAGTTGAGGTGAGTTGCTTCCTCTTGCTTTCCCCTCCTGAGACTTGGGGAAGCTCTGCAGGCTGCAGGAGCTCCACAGGAGCGCAGGATGTGCGCAAGTGCGTGCAACTGCGTAAATTGACAATAACAAGTGACAGCGAGGCCTCCATTGTAAGTTGATCAGCTGTTTATAACTGTCAGCTGTCTGTCAATGTAACGTTATGCCTGTTATCCTGAAAACAGGTCCACTGCTCGGAAAATATACGCTGTGAAGTTAAAGCTCAGTGAAAGCCTGTCTCACTGCCTGCCAAACTCCATTAATATAGTGCTCAATTTAACATCTATGGCTTCTGCAAGATTATTAATGATTTTCTTTCTACCCATAAACAGACACTTACTCTATTAATTAATGTTTCTAAATTGATTAATGTGAAACAGGCCAAAAAAAGGTTATTCCAGCCTGGAATAGAAATTTCAAAGGGCGACACCGCGGCTGCTTTGTTAATGTCAGTGAAGCGAATATTTTGCTTTGTATTTCACATGTTCCCTTAATCTCTGATGACATATCGTGGTCATTTTATGAGTTATTACAGTAAATATATTACAGACTTCTCCTTTAACACTGACACATCTGTCAGCCAGCAGTCGACAGTTGCTGAATTCTTTGACATAAATTTCAAAACTGAACAACTCGAAGGAGGGACTAATAGGAAAGAAGTTAAGACCTAAAGAAAGTTAAGTTCAGTTCACAACAGCAGCTCCCAGTAAGCCCAGTGAAAACTCCAGCCAACGTTCTTCAAGTGAACCTCATCCATCTAATTTACATCATTGAAAGCAGTTTTGGGATTAATAAATTTGGATATGGAGCTCTGTCCTCCTGCGGCCACAGGCGATTTCCCTTTTCCCCCTGACAGGTGTTATTCTTTTCAGAGAAAGGTGGCTATTATAATCATGGTCCTAGTGTACAGTTTTTCTGTGCTGGAACACTACATGGCCTCATGTTCGCCGAGTGGTAATTAAACACAGATTTGATTAAAATTACACACTTAAGCAGTAAAGACTAAAAACCCATTGCAAATGTCCAGTGTTGCTCAGTTGATTCATTGCTCAGCTCTAGAATAAACTACTGATATATAATAGATGTTAATTGTGGTGCTAGCATCAGCTCAGCTCGCTGCATGTTAAGGAATGAGTTTATGCTAGTGTTTAAAAGTTTAGAATCATGCATGACGCTTTGCGTTTAATAGAAATGGATACTTTTACTCAACGTGGTAGCATTAAACTGATCAGAAATCTGTCCTTTCTTTTCTTTTCGTCTTTTGGAGGGTAGTGTTTAAGGAGGCAGCAACCTGTGAACATGTAAATGTGTCAGTTTCCTAAACTACAAAGATCCTTCCACTTCCTTTTCCTGTCCTGGTTAGATTCAGTTTGTCATCTCCCCCCAAGAGTATACCTTTGTATGAAATCTTCATCAGACCTGAAGCATGAATTAACCTTCGTTGAAAACATGATACCTTGCTATATTTGGCTTTTTAATTTTGTCCATTTTTATCAATCATTGAACAACAGGAATAACAGTACCTTACAAATCAAAGAGAGAATGATGTCTTTCAGGTGTGTTACCATAAGTACAAAGGTGTTTCCACAAACCAATTTGCATTTAAACATAATTAATCAAAGAACAGTTTATCATTAGCACACTAAAGTAATGGCCGCTGAAAATGGGGCTGTGCAGTTCATTAATTAATTATAAATCAGTCATTTCCAGCACAGTAACATCCATTTGCAGCATAAATAAAGCCTGGGCCATATATTTGAATTCATTTAATGGCAGCTTGGTGAATAAAAGTATTAATTTCTCTCAGAAACACTGAAATATCAGTTTGATTTCACACATTTGAACATTAGCGTACACTTCATTTTTATACAATGCTGGTAATTGACGTCCTGATGTGTTTAAGAACAGCTCGGGCAAATCCTACCGACTCTAAAGCAAAATGTCAGAAGGGAAAAACAATTGAGTCCTGTCTGACTCAGCGACTAGTTGCTGATATGGCTGTAAGCCAACAGTGAAAACACTGAGTTCAAAAAGTCACCCAAAAACAATCTGAAACCAAAAGTTGTGTTGCAGCTGTCGGAGGAAAGCGCACATGGTGAGCACACACACACACACACACACACACACACACACACACACACACACATCTCAATCAGCTCTTCTCCTCCACCATGTATAAACTGTCCCCCAGGACCTTTTACGGCAATTAAATCCCATTAATTGAAATCTTGAGGGGAAATACATACTATGGAATATAATTGTTATTGTGCATTGAAAACACAGCCTACTGGGATATAAATGAGTTTAAAGACATGCAGGCTAATGTCAGCTGGAATTGGCTCCAGCTCCCCGTGCGACCCTCCAAAGGATAAGCAGGTATAGCCAATGGATGAAGAATGAGTTCTATGTAGTGGACAGATCTAATAGACATTTCAGGAGTGTTTTTTTCTTGACTTTTTATGGCCAAAACCCGCCTGACTGCTGTATTTTACATTCATTTTTTTCTGCTTTGAAGCTAATGTGAAAAGCTGTAAAAGAAAAACTAAATTATTTCCTCTAACAGGTAAACAAGCCTCTTGTTTTGTTTGGCTTATGATTTATTTTGAACTTTTGTTCTGTCTGTTCAAAATGCTTTTGTCTCACTGCCTTTGATGGTGCGTCGCTGCCATTTCTCAATCAGATCCTCATTCAACTGTTTTGAAGTGTAATTTAAGGCCAGGACACACACATAAATTTTTTTGGGCTGATTGTGGCTCTGATTTGGCCGTCATGACTGATCGGACCAGTTTGGACAGAGTCTGTCATAAACAACAATAAACAGGTATTTGCATATGAATGCAGAACCTGTAAGCAAGGGACAAGATTTTGATGCTTTGGTTCCTGTCTGTAGTCTGTTTTTGCAGTCAGAGTAGTATTGACCAATCACATTTGAGCAGGCTTTGGTAGCATGCATGTAAAAGGTCAGCGTGGAGAGCAGAAGAAGTGGAATTCATCATCTGAAATACAATCTCAGAACCCATTGTCTATTGTATGATGACAATTTAACTTTTTGATCCTTTTTTAAAAATATATCTTTGTTCATATGCAGATATCTGTTTATAGAGAGTAGCCTCCAACTCCATTCTTGTATCTCAGGTTGCTAATTGGATAAACAATGACTGGTGCATGGAAGAGGAAGTCTTGGCCTGGATATCTGTCATCTGGGTATCTGCTGGCCACATCGGACGCCTCGATACGCTGGCTGTTGACCCCAGAGGCTAAATTGTTGTCAGCTGATAGCCAATGGGTTCTGAGATTCTGGCCCATCCTCACCAGAAAAAGTGCGGCTTATTCCGATTGATATGTTCGTTTATTGTTAGGCAGCGACCCCTAATGGATGTAGTAAACATGACAGGACAATCATAAGGAGCAGGAAAGTTTGCATTTTGAGGAGATGGGATGGCTGGATGGCTCAAATCAGCACAGGACTTTCACCCAGGAGGCCAGGTTTCTAGTCCTGTGTGGAACAGAAAGTAAACGTAAAGTGAGCAGAAAACTGATATAATAAAAGTCTTAAAACTGCATTTCAATGTAGAGAACCTCTTCAAGACAGAGTCTCAAGATGAGGTAATGAAGCAAACTCTTATCATTTCAGTTCATTGTCCCCTGGTGGTGTTTACTCTCAAACAAGTTTTCAGTTAAATGAGCAAAAACCAGTTTGCAGATGGTAAGCACTGAGCTGTGTGGCACCTGGAGCTCTGAGGTCTCCTGAGCAGGTGCCCACTTGGTAGCTGGGACTGTCAACATCACCCAGTGAGTGAAATAATGATGATTTTACAAAGATGGCACAAAAACCAGAAAGTAAACAGCAGAACTGCCCAATATATCCGACCATGCGAGATGGCCCTCTGCCTCTTTGACTTTAAAGATCGTGTGAAGCAACAATAAATTCTGAGTTTGTTACACCACAGAAACAAATTTGAATGATTAAAAAATCTTTAAGTATATAAAATTAGGTCTCAGTGTCAAACACCACTACAACCTGAAGTTGACCTGAAAACATGGACGCTCCGTCTAGCCGCTTTATTGGACATGTCCAGACATGTTTGAGCCACCAGAGCCAGAGGATGGTGACAGGATGGTTTTTTTTTCCTTCTGTGTCAGCTTGTTGGAACTGAAGTGAGCTGAAGTGAACTGCTGGGCTGATCTGGACTGAGAGAGTCGCTGAAGTACGTTCATAGCTGACTGTTAGGTAGGGTGAGGGGAGGGCGAGGCGGTGTCGTTCCTGTGCTGATTTGTGGGGCTTTTATAGTGTTGGGGATCATGGCTCCATTCCATCACTGAGCCGCCCAAAACATCCTGAACACAGAAGTTGTGACAGTTTCACTCCGTAATTCAGTACTACATAGTTCTCAGTCTTTTCACGCTTTCAGCTACTAATTTTTTTTTCCCCACATCTTTTTTATTTCTCAAGAGTGTACCATATGCCAGCACCAATATGAACTCATACAGTCTTAACATAGAACACTAAGTTCCTCCTCCCTCAA
>JAJHUR010104373.1:9041-26561 GCA_027495735.1 Lutjanus campechanus | reverse complement strand
GGTTTGTGAGAGAATACTTGAATGGGTGAAATGAGCAGCCAAAATCTTGTAAAGGACTTCGGACAAATACACACAATTGCTTAAGTTGATTTTCAAGTTGCATAGGTGCATTTTCCCTGCGCATCTTTGCACTGACTCGCCTCTTACAAAATTTGCTGGTTATATTGGGACCGCCTCATTGTTTTGCAAGTCACAAGTAAGTCCAAAGTCTTTGCAATCAAGTCCAAAGTGAAGTCCCAAGTCAAGACAAGCTAGGGTTCAACTTGAACGTCAGAAGGCAAGGCAAGGCAAGGCAAGTTTATTTGTATAGCACATTTCAGCAACAAGGCAATTCAAGGTGCTTGACACAGGACATTGAAATACAACAACAGGGGAAAAAGAAACACATTTAAAACATTATAAAAGTCTAAAAAGATTTAATTATAAAAGGAATCTACTTGACCATTGTTTTTACTTGCCCCTGTACAAACTGTTTTATTCATTAGTGGTTACCAAAAAACAACAAAGACTAAAGTTGATTGTGTTGAATCTCGGTCTGCAATGTTTTATATATCTGTCTGCAATCTAGGACTATAAAATGTATAAAAACAGTGTTTTAAATCCATGCCAGTTTTTCAAAATCCAATGTGATGTCCTTAAATGTCTTGTTTTGTCAGTTCAAAACTCAAAGATAATCAGTTTAATATGATAGTAAATAGAGAAAATCAGGAAATCTTTATATTTGAGAGGCTGAAAACAGCAATTTGTACATTTTTTGCATGAAAAAGTTACTAAAGTCAATCAATTATCAAAATAGTTTAATTCTTTTACACTACTTGCCTGATCAGAGAAGTGAGATGCAAGGTTTATTAGCCCAGCGTAGCATTTCACTTGCCCTGGGCTAGTGGGCAATCCAAGTCCCGGGTAAACTTCCTAAACTTTGAGTTTCGTGTCCTAAACAAGTATTCAGCCTCAGTGTATTGATTTACTGAGTTACTTAGCTGTTAAGCTAGTGTTAGCTGAGCAATAGCTCATTTAAGTATGCTAATATTAGCCTTGACAGTTCTTTGTGCAAATTCAAATGTCAAGCTGGAACTTGTTGTCCATCTGTAATTTTTGACCTGCACATTTAGCATATTGTAATTAGTTTTTTGTCGACCACCTCAGAGATTCAGAGAGAGGTACCAAGTCTAAAGGCTCAAGTCCAAGTGACGTCACAAGTCACTTGCATTAAAAGTTCAAGTCGAGTTGAAAGTCTTTTTTGATTTTGTCAAGTCGTCATATTCCACGTCTCTGGTGTGAACACAAAGTAAGGAGGAAATGAGCAGGGCAGGAAGCCGCCAGTAAAGTATGCTTCATTAAAACTGCCTGTCGAATGGTTAAATAGTTTTGAAAAGCCTCTACCCTCACACCTTTCGAACTTATATCAGCTGTTTGTGTCTGACAATTTCTGTAACTTTCCACAAAAGACATTCACAACCAATTCACGCTATGATTGGAAGCCATGGGCTTGAGCTTCTTTCTCCACCTCTCCAGCTTTTCACTCCACCTTCGAGTGTGGCCATTTGGAAGAGCTATAAACACTTCGGATTTCCAATTTGCTCAGACAACAAGTCTTAAGAACTTTTCAAGTGTGACCCAAGTCTCACTTCTGGAATTGCCAACAATTTTAAGTAATTTTTTTCTCCACCAAAAATGTCAAACTTTTGCTGGTTCCAGCTTGTTGTTTATAGTAAATTAAGCGTCTTTGGGTTTTGGACTGTTGGTTGGACAAAAGAAGCAATTTGAAGAAATCTTTGGTCTCTGGGAAATTGTGTTTAGCGTTATTGATAATGAAAATAATCACCAGTTGCAACCCTACAAAGTACAGTAAATCCTCTTGCATTTTAAACCCCTGCCACTCTCTTTATAGTATGTTTCAACCTAATCAAGCTATTAAGCATTAATTATTTCTCTCTGCAAGGAAAAATAATGTGTTTGGCATTGTAAAAACCAAACAGTTCATCCAGAGTCACATTGATGTATTTTAATGTCCTGCAAGACGACACAAACCAAGCTTGTGAATGCAGAATGTGACTTTGTCCGTCAGGTACGGGTTTTACAAATGACCCTGACATCCAGGAAGTCAGCCTCCTGCCAGGAACCTCAACCTCTCACCTCGAGGGCTCCTCACTTAATGCTGAACAATCACTGCGCAGACTGACACCCTGCTGACCGAGCTGATTATGACCGCGATTCCGAGCCCCGACGTCCCTGTCCAACAAATCTCCAATATACACTCACAGACACACAAGCAGGCAACCCACTGTGGTTAGATGTGGTTACCAGCTGTAACTGCTGCCGCTATGTGCTTGTCTTTGTGCATAAAAACCCACAAGCGGTGTTGCATAAGCGTTTGTGTGCATCTGAGATCAGGTCCATTTTCGTGCTTGTTAAATGCCAGGTTGCGGTTAGGAGGCATAAATATTTCAGCGTCTGGTGGTAAGATAATCACTCTGATTAAATGGCTGACATGGTACAAGGCTGGGAGGACCAAGAGAAGATAACTGGAGGTGAAGAGGAAAAGGGAAGAAGAGGAGACGAAGTGAGAAGGAAAATAAAACACCAAGTCTAGTGGTGACAGAGACGAGAACGTGAAAATGAAGCACCATATTTAACAGCTTTAACATTCTGTGTAGAAAATGTTGATGGATTTAGTCTACTTACTGGACAATTAGCGGTTTAGTCTTTTTAATCCGATGTAAGGATGTGTAATCTTCAGTGTTTCGAAACAAATGCAAACTGGAGATATACAACAAAAATACAAAAACTAACGTTTAGCGATCTCATGCTGTCAGCAGTTCAACATAATCTCAGTCAGGGCATTTCAGAGTGAAAACATTTTTATAGTAATGAAAGTAAATTTCCAGCCGGGAGTCTGGTGTCTCTCAGAGCAAGAGCTTTCACCTCCTATAAGTCAGAATGCATCTGCCAGAGCCAGAATGCTCTCTAACTGACAGTGTTTGGTTTCATATGGATGTCAGAGTGCAGCGTGGATCTTTGATCTGACTTGATGTCAGATCAAACATTCTGGGCAATATCCAGACATTCACATAAAATGTCAGATAGGGTCGAATATATTGTTACCAAATATAAAAAGGTCTTTTTTAAAAAGGAACTTTTTTTTGGAAACTGGGAGATGTAGCTGATTCTCAAATGTAATTTTAACCTTTTCCGAGAAAAAAGGTTTAGGTGCATAGGTCACAGAACACACCTACACCTGGTTTAAAATGCCAGCTGTCAGTTAAAGTACAAAGAGAAAGGGCAAAATTAGAGACATTTGCATTCTGTGAGACACACGTAGGGACAGACAGAGACAGGATAGATACAGAGCTAAAGAGCCCCGCAGTCCTTTTTTTCCCCATTTTTCTTTTACCTCTGATGTTCAGGTTGGCTTGGAGGAAGAAGAGCTACAAGCCTTTGGATTTTTGCTTCTGCCTCTGGCGTTGAGAGAGAGGGTTTAGTTCAACTGCGGCTGGTTCTCAGCCTGTCATCGCCGGAGTAATTCACAAATGCGTGTTAGACTGGAACTTCTCGGTTCAATTTCGATTTCCGAGGGGCATTGTAAAAGGGCGCAGACCAAAATGCCTCTGGAGGCAACTGGATACACCTCAGAGCGACAAAACGTGACCTCAAACCAATCAGAGGAATGAAGAATGTGATGCAGTGCTGAGCGATACATGCAAGTTAGAACGGCGGGGGGGGAAAAATGGTGTCCTGGCCGTAAACTTTCTCACTTACCGCTACATAGTACACTAAAGTATTTTTCAGAAAACATTTAAGGCAACGCAGAAGCAGAATCAAAATATTTGAACCAGCGCTGAGTTTCACTCAAAACACGAGATGTGTGACTTTTCAAACCCATCCCATATCAAACAGTCGCAGGTTGTTTTGGGTGATTCTTTTGGGCAATCTCTGTCATTTTGTTTTGCTGATTTATTGGTTTGCCTCCAAAGAATGGGCCACTTTTGAGTGACGCAATGACGCAGTAGAGCCAGAATATTTTCACATTTAATGAAGGATTTATTTCAACCAAGTCAGGGTTTCTGATTGCTGAAACTGTGAAAAGGCTAACCAAGAAAGTATTGATGAGTTTAATATTTAATTTTTTATTTGAATGAGGTGTTTTTTACGATGAGTTACAAAGGCAATTAGGCTCTTTGTCTGTTAAATAAGAAAAATAGGTGTAAGGATATTAGCTAACTTTGTGTTTTGTTTATTTATTGGACATAGTGAACATACAGAGTGCTTTGGCGTGAATACCTCAACCCCAACGAGAACCCGGACGGATGGAAATCTGTCGGCCTGAAGTATCCTTCGTCTGGTTCTCAGGCCTGTTGGTTCTCTGTGTGCGGGGTTAATACACATTTCTGCACACAGCTTCAGCAAGATGATAAATCTGAAAGTGCCCTGGGGATGTTGCACTACATCGGGCGTGGGCAAGACCCTAGGTTTATCTGGCAAGAAGATGTGGAAGGATAGTAATTACAAGTCGAAAATTAGCTTCCAAATTAATCTCCTTTACCACTATCTATCCTGCCTTTACTGTAGTGTCATAGCACAAGAGCATTTTGAGGATGCCATCTATCATCAAAACCATGAAAGAATAATCTCCCCTCAGCCTCAGCAATACACTCAGATACTTTTGTACTAACAGGCAAACCACAAGAGACCATTCTCATTACACTGATTCCCCCCTTTCTTTTTTTTCTTAATTCATTTTCTGCCTCTTATCGACTTGATTAAAAGATAAGAGAAGGTTGATTAATTATTAATAGGCCTCCATCTCTTCTTTTAGGTCCAACCATACTGTAATGATTTTTTATTCTCACCCTCTTTGCTCACCTCATCTTTGATTTAGCGCGTCTCTCACCGCCATATGCAAATACTCAGACACACTCCCTTGCTTAGCGCACAAACGCACACACAATTTAATTAGAAGCCAATTACAGAAACACTTTCATGCTATTCTTTTTACTTCCTTGCCCTCGTAAGTGTTCCATCTACGGTGCGAAACACAGAAAACAAGGCAGTGAAAGGGAAACAAAATTGGTTAAATTGATTGTCTGTCTTGTCCGGCAGAACTCAATCAGATAAGCTAATAATTCTGTTGTGTGGAAGATCTCCCTTCATGCTGTTTCTATAAGCGGTTGCACCTGCTGATGGCTCAGCGGTTAAACTACCAGACAGAATGTGTTACTGTAAGCCAGAAGAGGGATTTTTCAACAAGATCCGTGGTCCCACTGGGATCCGTGTGTTAATATGACAAAGGGAAGGCAGTGCTTTTGTGTGCTAAAGTGTGTTTGTGTGTTTAGAATTGCCTATCCTGTTCACAGGTGCCAGGATTTATGAGCTTTCAGGCTCTTAGGTTTCTGAAGTGACTTAATACCTACAAGTTTATGGACTGTGCATGCATGCAAAAAAATACACAAGTGCCTCCCATAAGACATATTTTACAGTGGGTTTGAAATACGCAGAAAGACCCTTTCCTTGAGTCACATGCTGCAAAATCCCCAAGGAACCACAAGCTGGTGCAGCGCCGTTCTTTTCTTCCCACACGCTACCCGCTATTACTCTCCCACCTGCTGACACAACCTTAGGAACAAGGAATTCACTCCCATTTCACGTGTTACTCCCCTACCTTTCATACCCGTGCGAGTGTGCACTGCATTAAAAGTGATATAGAGAATTAGGAAAATGCTCCCTAGCAGCCACAGAGTAAATAGACATATAATTAGCATAAAAGTGCTTGTAAGGAGGGGAGAAAAGCACAGATTATGCATTTCTCACACAGAGAGGAAGCAACTGGCTCTCTTTCACAGGATAAGCCACACTGGCAAGAGGCTGAGTTAAAAGTGTAATTGGAGAAAAAGGCGAAGCTCGTCAGCGCGAGCACACCGCTGAAATTTTATGCTTCTCATGTCGAGCAAAATGGGAAACACAGCACTTTTGTGCCTGCATCACACGCCGAGATGATGACAAGAATCTCGCGTTAAGCGCTCCTGGAAATGACATACAACAGTGGGACAGATGAAGCACTCCGGCGGCAAAAGGTTTACCAAAGAAAACGTGATGGTTTCCAGCCACACTGCGCTCTCTCTTTCCCTCTCGACGGGAGTCCCAGACTCAATTACGCCACCCACAACAACAGCAGCCTTGGCAGCATGCAATAAAAGTATAAAACATAAACAAGTTATTGTCTTTCTATGAGAGAGTCGGTCTTCCAAGGTGCATAAAGGCCAAAGAGATGTATTATATCCTTGGGTGAAATGTTTCAGTCTGGGTCATTCTTAACCCAAAGTCTGCACTACCTCGCTGATGCAATAACGTGAAGAGAAAAACAACACGGGGGCAAAGGGATTGTAATGCAATCCCATGGAAGCAGTGCATCTAGCTGAAACGTCAGAAAAGGCCTCCTCCTCCTTCGATGTGCAAATATGCACACACCACAATCCATCTCGCTCACTCGGCTCCCCCGAAGGATATAATCTCTGGTATATGGCAAAAAACCCTATACATAATAAACATCCACAGGAGCTTCTTTGTTTGCAGTTGGGGCCTTTGGACATTCTGACAGAATGCTTGAGGAAGCGTGTGCACCGCAGCACATGCTGGGCATATTGTGTACACGCGCCTTTGTTGCTGCAGTGATGAGAGTAGTGGGAAGAAATGGAAAGAAGGGAGGGAGGTGGGGTATAAAGGTGTGATGTAGCAATTCATCTCTGCATGAATCAATCATAGAGAGAATGCCGCGGAGAGAGAGTGTGTTGACTAATTGTGTGCACAGTGTGAGGAGTTTGAAGTTACCGCAGAGCCTTCAGATGCCGCCACCACAATACACAGATGTAGCTCGGAGCTACGGCGTAGCACTTGTAAAGCTACAACCAAACAGAGTTAAACCCGAACAAGAAGAATTATAAATGTATAAATAAAAAGGCGCCCCGCAATGAGGACCACCCCTCTACACGAGTTGAAACGGTGCATCCCACGCAGCAGACTGGAAAATTAGAACGCTCTATATTGGGCACCTCAACCTTAAAGTGGTAAATCGGATGCTGCCACATGCTGCTGGGTTTTCTCCACATATCACTGTGCGTGTCATTGAAAGTGAAGGCAGGCCCTCGGCATGAAAGGAAGAATTACAGCACTTTGCCTTTAATAGACTCTGCTGGTGACTATGCTAACAGTTACACCTCTACGCTGCCCTACCAGTGAGACAGCGGCTGTGACAGGCATGAAATGTCATGACTGGGGCAAACAAAGCCACGGAGACAAAGTCAGAGAAGGATGGGAGGGCCACATGCAGCAGTGAGTTACTGCAGAAAAGACTTCAGCTACACTCTGAGAAGTACAAGCGTGAGCTAGAACCATGCATGGTTCTTCAGCTTGTACCCTAAAACTTTTATAAATGCTCTACCTGGAACCCTTTCAGAGGGTTCAGGGTTATACCTAGAGCCATCTGTGAAAGGTTGCACCTACAGAGAACCCTTCTATGGATGTAATCTTTCCACCCAGAACCCGCTCTCAGGGTTCCAGAACCTTTCCAACTTCTAGGGGCGGAAACAAGAACCCACCCAGGGGGCCTTTATTATCATCCAAAGGTTTAATCTAGAACCAACCCAGGTGGTTCAACTTAGAAACCTTTTATATTCCAATGTTTTCTTTAATGCTATATCTTATGAGGATTCCACCTGTAACCCTTGTCTTTTTAGGGTTCTATGAAGAACCATATTATTATAACCATATTATTGAATCCCATAGACTATAGTCTGTTGTGGTCATCCTGTCACAATTACCATTTTTAAATTAAGAAAACATCTTTTAACACCTTTTAACAATCCTTGAAGAGCCATTTCTTCAGAAAATGGAAGAAAAGATTTTGTAATGGAACCCCCGGTCCTAATAAACTCTTTTGTCAAAAAAGGGCTCTTCAGGGGCAAATGGTTCTGGGTGGAGCTTCAGCCCGTCTTGGAACCCTTACTTCTTACAGTAGACTGCAGACTCTGCTGTGATATCATACAGGATGCTATAGGCATTCCTGCATGTAACAAATGTACAGCTAAAATGACGAAAGAAAGTGCGACTCCCTCAAAGAAACGCAAAAATCAGACCAACAGAACAACAAAAGAAAAAAGGACCCAAATCTTCGCCCAAAATTCCTTCTACCTAATCTGACCCCGACAAACAGCAGGCAGGCTGAAAGCAACTGAAAACAGTGTGATGACTGAGAAAAGTGGACACAGCATGAAATCACAAAACCTCGCTGTCACCAACATTAACCAGTGTGAGCAATCTGGGTAAAATGGAGCGGTATTGTCTGGGGGTCACTTTTTTGTGTTTTCAGATTTGCCCCGTCTCCTGTGTCATTAAAAAGAAAAAGGACAATACAGCAGGAAAAAAAAGAAAGAAAGAAAGGAAAAGACAAGGACAGAGCCAGGAAAAAGTTGATGACAATGGACAATATGCCGCTCTTTCGACTTAATAAAAAGTTAAAGAGGCGAGTGAATTATACATGACTATATGGGAAGACATCAGCCTGCACATCCATAAAATTGTCAGCTGTGTATTAACGATTCCCTTTGTTGAACTATGTCCCAACAGACACCACCCTCCGCTGCAATCATCTGCGCACATTCTGCAGCACATCTTCAAACACACTCATGCAAGAGGTTATCGTTCTCCTTCATTTATCATTCTCCAAAAATAAGCTCGACAAAAAGGACACAGCGATGGAGAGAGGAACGGGAGCACTCTTTAGTGAGCGCTCCACCAGTGATGCCAGTCGCATAAAAAGTCAAATATTTATATTGTTTCTTCTGAGTATGAAGCACTGTATGTCAGCGAACTGTAAATTCCAGGAGAACATGAAATCAGACGGTTTAGAAGGTTATTAATATTGACTCTGCATACATGACATCTTGCTCCATGACCTTTCAAACAATGCATTCATGAGACACAATGCCATGTTAACAAGGATAAAAACCTTTCTAAAAGGATAGCGGTAGTTGTCCTCTCTTTCTGACTTTCCACGATGCAGATTTCTTTTTTATCCCTGCCTATATGTACGTGTGCGTGCATGAGTGATCATAAGGCCTGAAGCTTGTTCGCAGCTAATCTTGAATACTACTGGATCAATCAGCCTAATGTTTTCTGAGGACTTCTGTGATTCAGAACACTTGAAAAAACTTTTTTTTTGCCTCCAGTCATGTGTTTTCAGGTCATCCCATTCTTGTGAACGCGACATCAAGAACACCCTGAGGGAATTTCTTCAAATTTGGCACAAATGCCCACTTGGATTCAGGGATGTAGTGATAAGATTTTGGTGGTCGAAAGGTCACAGCGACCTCAAGCACTCATACACTAATTTTAACAAAATTTCACACAAATATCTAATAGGATAAAATAATGATGTGACGACATTTTATATCCAAAAAGTCAACTTCACTGTGACATCATAACGTTCATCGCTCGATCAGTGCTCTGTGCTCCTCTGGAAAAAGCGTCTCTGAGATAAGACAGCACGTTTCTCACTTGAAATTATTCACTGGAATCAGACATATATAGTGAGAACTTCCATTTTGCCCAAAAATATAGTATATCATAGCTCCATATTAAATTCCTCCACTGCATATATTATATGAGTCTGGACAGACGTGGATGTAAACTGCAACTTGACTGGTTGGCGGAGGCACACAGCTACAGCAGTAATTTTATTTTTTGACTGCTCTGTTATACGACCGTTGGCGACTGACTTCTCATTCTTCTTAACAAGTGATCAGCAACTGCTTCAGTTTGTAATCTTGTTTCAGCTCTGGAGAATGTATGTGGGCATTGTGTCGATGTTTGCAGATCTCCAGCGGTTGCATCTTACAGTTGCAGCGGCACTGCAGTAGGTGCTTCATTATCTCTCGCTTGAAGGGATCTGCACTTCACTGAGTGCACCGTTCTAGTTTGTAACCCGTTATTCATGTGTAGTTGCTTCTGCTGTACCACATTAAATGTGCTACAAGCTCCACATGCGCACGCAGAAGGCACAAGAGGACAGCAGGGCAGGCCCAGAGACCCAGCGCTGGTGTATGTGTAGAAACGGCAGCCTAGTCTGGGAGGCTGACATAGCCACAGAGGTAATTAGATACTTAGATGTCATGTTAAACATGCTCCCTCTCTCTCGCTGCTTTTTCCCGCTCCTCTCATTCCCTCTCGTTCTATCTCTGTCAGCTCCCATCCTCTCTCTCAGATGGCTAATAGTGCACTATTAGACACTGGAGGGGGAAAAAAAAAAGAAAGAAAGAAGTGAGGAGGGTAAAGCTTCACCACTCCGATTCATTCAGGGGAAATAATTGTCCAAGATGGTGAAAAGACATTTGAACAACTAAATGTGTTGAAATTGTGCAGAATCTCAGATTCAAAATGAAACCACAATTTTAACCTTTCAATCCCCTACGGACGAAAAAAAAAAAAATCCAATCTAATTGTGTTGACAAGTGTTGTAAGAACCCGCAGAACGTCATTATAAATTCTACTCAAGATCAAAT
This sequence comes from Lutjanus campechanus, assembly GCA_027495735.1. Lineage (NCBI taxonomy): Eukaryota > Metazoa > Chordata > Actinopteri > Lutjaniformes > Lutjanidae > Lutjanus > Lutjanus campechanus. The sequence continues at coordinate 16,008 of JAJHUR010104373.1, read as the reverse complement.
TCTAGTCAAATATGTCAGACTGAATTACAAGCAAATGTGATGTGAGTGCAGCTAGTCACTGGCGTTCCCTCATTCTGTTTTTCAGTCACGTAGTCATCACATTTCACTCAAAGTGAAATGTGTTCCTGGGGTTTACTTTCCATATCTAAGATAATTGAGTGATTACTGTAGTACTTGCTATTAGCGTCAGAACTCTTTGCGAACGTAAGGCTCTTTAACTCCTCCACAGCTAATATATTAGCATCTTTATGGTCATCTTCATGAGGATTGTCTTTTAAACAGGTAAGAAGCTGTGCTATTCAGTTGCCATGTCTAGACTAGGGAGATTGACTCCATTGTCGCAGCCTGCCACTTGACTGGCCTCAGTCTGTCAAGCTGTCTTGGCCTTGTGGGAAATGGTGTCCGGTAAAAGCAGCTCAAAACAGAAATACTGAACAGATGATTTGACTTCTTTTTCCGGACAAATGGGATAAGCCACCAGACATGCTGCTGGACAGGGTCAGTTGTATGGCTGGATTTTCAGTAATTTGTGTTTCTGCAAATGTCAGCGGAGTTTGGATTTAGGTTTTTTCCTTCGGGAACAGAACCTGGAAGTTCCAGTTTCACTTCATCTTAATACTGACAGTAGACAAGCCAGTTTATATGTTCATTACAAGTGTATGAATAATTAATTGTGTGCCCATTTTGAGCAACATTTGGGTGACACCCACACCCACTAGGGAGCAGCTTCATTTGGCTGACTCAGCTAGATTTGCGTGCCACCTTTTTGCCCATTTTTTGACATTTTTAGCACAAAGCTACCTGAATCAGGCGCTGCCAAGATAGCGACAGCCAGAAACGCTGATGGTGTTGCGGGAATGAGTCCAAAACCTGGAAATTAGTTAGCATGTTAGCACTTCTGGTTCCCCTGTCTCAAAGTCAATGTTTTTTTTTAACTGGTTGTTGCCTGAAATAAGGTATGTGGTTAATGCAAGCTTAAGAGATTTTCACGGTTTGTTCTACAAAAAAAGGTCCACCGTACTAAAAAAAAACCTGAAGCTTTTATGTGGGGATATTAAATGTAATTCCACAGAACACTAGTCATTAAGTCCTGTGATCGTGGTGTTGTTCATTTATAGCCTAAAGTTAACTTTTTTACTTCTAGCAATTGCATTTATTCTTCAAAAATCATAAAAATGGTGTTCATTTGTTTCATTTCAACATTTTCTTACTGAACAAAACATCCAAGTATCATTAACTTTTATCCGCCACAGAGCTCATGTTCTGCACTAATTCAAAATCCAAATGAAAAATACAATTGACTTTTTGTTGAGGGAACCAAAGCAATTCTAATTTCTGAGTTGGCATACAAAAATATGTTATCCCTGCAGCGCTCTAATCGATTATTAAATCCTCGCCAACTATTTTGATAATGGATAAATCGGTCTGAGAATTTTTTTTAAGGAAAGAAGAAGTGAAAATTCTGATTCCAGCTTCTTACATGTGAACATTTCCTGTTTTTCTTACCCATTTAGGACAGTAAACTGAATATCTTTGAGCTGAGTGTAAAATAAGACATTTGAGGACGTCATATTAGGTTTCAGGAACCACTGATCTTCATTTTTCACCATTTGCTGACATTTTTATAAACCAAACAACTAATCGATAAATCAAGTAAATAACTGACAGATTAATCGGCAATGAAAATAATCGTTAGTTGCAGCTCTAACTCTATTACAGAACCTGCTGAGGTGAGTTATGGGAAATGTAGGATCCAGTATATTTTCCCATGCCTTCCCACAGAGACTTTTAAATGTAACCATACAGCATCTTGCTTGCTTCAGTGATGATGACTTAGTATTCCCCTCAGCTCCTAATTATAGACACAGTATCACATATGCAGCTGATTCTGGTTGATTATGGTGTCTTATCAACCTCCCCTCTACAGTATCATCAATAACGATCACAAAATGCAGACTATATTTTTGCATCGCTGCATAGATATTTAATTCGTTACGTCCAATCAATTAAGTTGTCAGATCAGACGTCTGAAAACTGGGGGAAAAATTAGGCTCCACTTCACTGTGGTGGATATGAGCGCACACAAATGATCAGCCTCCTCTCTCGCTGTCTCTCGTACAGTCCTTTGCACAGACCGTGAGTCATTTTCCCAGCCTCGGGGAAGGGTGTAATTGAAGCCTGGTGAAAGATAATGTAATTTGGAATAGATCATAAATAATGAATTGTCAGGACCCAACTAAAGTATATGGGAGGAAATATTATCTGGTGTTTTAACTGTAGGCTGGGTAAGTGATAAAGTGGATCTATCTCCAGTTAATACTGCTGTCTAGCCAGTGGGCACGAGGAATTAAAACAAGCCAAAGAGACTGTATGGTATAAAACCCCTCAAGCCAAAAGGGAGAATAAAACATCCAAACCTTCTGTCTTTGGCTTCATTTCAAGCATGACATTAAAGAGTTTAAAATGTCGCCGTCAGGAAAACAAGCATGCCCCGAGCAGACAAAACACACCCACATTTTTCACTCTGGGGCTTTTTGACCCAAACGGCCAGACGCGACAACTCCATAAAACAAACCAAAAAAAAAAAAAAAAGCCATCTGACAGTTCAGACTTCCACACTCCTGCTGCGTCTGATGGAACCTGCTATTCGCCATCTCTCCCACGTCAATCCCGAGCACGGGCTCATACATCAAACTCACACAGCAGTCCGTTAACCGCCGTCTCTTTCACCTCCCCGAGGTCGGCCGGAGAGATGAGATTCTGGGATAACAATGGCTGCAGGGGAGGGCCCGGGTCAACAATGACTGACTGCAGGGTTTAGGCCTTGTGACGAGGTTAGACCCCTCTGTCTGACCCCACTACCACCAGCGCTCCCTGCGCTCCTGCCTTCCCACAGCTCGCCCCGCGTTCCCCTCTGCTTAAGCTGATGGATTGGGGTGAGGGGGAGGAGGGGATTGGACAAGGCGGCATTGATATCTGCTGTTTTGACAGTGATCCCTGTTGGCCATCACTCAGCAGAGAAACTCCCATCATCTCCTTCTCCCCGACTCTTGTTGCCCTCTTAATCTGCTGTTGTCCAACTCCCTTTATCTAGCAGAGTCTATTGTTTTACTCCTTCTCCCTTTCAGGGTCTGCATGCATCTGGTGGATTTGCACAGTTGTCCGCCCACAGCTGAGACGCCTGGCGAAAAAGAGTCTCTTAACCTCAGTCCCCTGTCCCTCATTCAAGATGAACAAACAAAAAGAGTGGGGACAGTTTGGTCCAGATATATTTTTGGCAACGGGTAATTTTCTGTATTTCAAGCGCTGGAACCGAACACTGCGGGGCCTTGTTCCAGACCACTGAAGAGCGCTAAAGAGGGGAAGAATTTAACCGAGGCATTTATCGGAACTCAGCACTGCATCAAGCAAATCCTAAAATAAACGATGGATTCGGTTAAATTGCTGCCTGACCCCTAATGTGATTCATCTTAATTCATTAGACATATGAGGAAAAGTAAGCTCACTGGAATGAGCCGTACATTGCTCAAATGGCCCAGAAAACAATTACGGAAGAGTTAATAACTCTCCATTGTGGCTTGAAACTCGTAAACAAGAGGGCAAGACTGTAAATTCCACTTTCAAAATGACAATGAGTACAACCCTACTGCATAAAGGGCATCAGAAGACGTATACTTACGCCACATTGTTGTGGCCACAGACAGAGTCCTGCTTGTGTCCTCTAAAACTCAACCAGCCCTGTTGTTGATAACGATGCTGCCTGGCATGCTGCCAGTTTTTACCCCACGAAATGCCACCATTTGTCCTGAGTTGACAGATTCCAGACCCGGGGTGAAAACAAGTAAAAAAATAAATAAATAAAAGCAACAACAACAAAAAAAAAAGACCCACAGCCCACTGGCCCGGCCTGCTGTAACATCCTCGACCTCCATCACACAGTGCTGACTACCATCTGTGGTTTGATCTTTGCATTCAAGGGGGGACTGAAAGGGCTCAGTCATCCAGCAATGACAAGCAATGTTCCTCTGCTCTCATCCATCCTGCCTGGCATTGAATAAAGTGGCACAGCACACACACAAACACGTACTGTATACACACAAACACACTCACTGGCTGTCAGCATTATTATTGACCAGGCCATTGCTTTGCTAACTGCAGTCATGCTCAGGTGACCAAAACATACTGGACTCAGTTGATGTACCTCAACTTGCCAGTAATTAGTGTTTACTGACTGTTTGTGCATGGTTTGCACACTTTCCATTAACGATCTTTCATTTTTAATTGGCAAATATTTATATATTGGTGAAGCCCACGTCCCTGGCGGCCACTACTCTCTTTTAGAGGCTCTAGCTTGTAGGGAAGTTGGCTAAAACGAGCCCAACATTGACCGCCCACCTTTTCAATGTTTCTGGTTCTAGAAGGGGAGTTCCTGTTCATTCACCCCACTTAGTTATTAGAAAATCCTTATATAAAGAATTTATATTATGAATTATAAATTATGAATCGCTATCATAAAAAATATAATTTGGAGCAAAAAAAGCTCTATAACACAAGTTGTCAGGTGTGTAATAAATGGTACCAACCCCAAAACTGCTGCAACAGCTTATGAGACATGATAAGAGCGTGGGAATTAGGACAACAAAGTTGATCGGAATCCGAAAAAGTCCAAGTGCAGTAACCAAAAAAGCTGCAGTTTTTCATAAAGATAAAATATGTGATAAAACAGAAATAGAATGAAGTACTGTAGTGCTGCACAAATGGCTGAGAAGTCTTGTTCTCTCCAGATGTAAAAAGAACACGTTGCGGCTGTCAACAAATGCTGAAAAGACCATTGTTTTGTTTTGTAGACACGCCTTTAATGAACAATAGTGGTAAAGCTATTTCCTGTGACTACTTCAAAGTAAAAGTCAAGGCATGGCTTGCCAGGTAAATGCTTTTAATTTGAAACTGAAGCAGTAGGAGATGTTTGGTTTGCATTAGCAGTAACATAACACACCTTTACATGGGCATGTGACCCCTTGACCCCTCAGGACAGCAGGGTCCCCAACAAATGTCACATCATCATGATTTTTAGGTTTTTTGTTTTTAAAAAAAAAAAAGTTTTTACCATATGCAATCCTAATGGGAATGGCCATCATATACTTCCATAATAATGTTCTAAGCCCTTATACACTACACTAAATACAATGTTTATTACAGATTTATGACTAAAACTAGATGTAACATGTACCGTTGACCTGCTATCTCCCCCTAATGGCAAAAATAAGTGTAATAATAGTAAGTAATAAAATATAAGTTTTTTGAGTGTTTTAAACAGATCACAGTTGAAGATACAGGTTTGTTTATTTGAGTTTTGGCTCCCTTGTTTCTGTAATGAAAGAACTGTCAATCAGTGACTCTATGCTCCTATCCTCTCTATTTACTGTTGACGTCGGGAGGCGCTTCTGTTTACATTTGGATCTCGGATTGTGCCTTTAAATATCTCCAAACATAAAATAACAGTTTGGTAAGATAGACTGGTTTTCATCTGTTCATTAACCCTGAAACTGTTGTTCAAAATCTGGTGGGGAGTTGCTAATTAAAGAAAGAAATCAAGTTGTTATTCTCAGGAGACACGGGGCAGTGTAAGGATTGGCAGTGGAGGGATGAAAATAATGTCAAGACTTCACTTTTTCTTCCCTACATCTCCGTACAAACTCCCCAAAGGACCGCTGCCTCACATCTGCAATCAGCAGCTATGCATGAGCCACTTGGAAAACCAACTGTTTACTCTCCATTTCTTACCCTCTCTCTCACACACACACACACACACACACACACACACACACACACACACACACACACACACACACATTTCCCTCTCTCATCCTTTCTTTTTCTTACACAGATTTATTTACATTTCTCTCTCTTATGCAGCAGCTTGTTTACATCTGTTTCTCCTCACTTACTTGCTCCCTTTCTTCCTCCTTCCCCCCTCTCTCGCACATATATATACAAGCTTATTTACTCACCACCGTGTTCCTTCACTGATCCCCTTTTGAAAACCATTTAATTAGAAAAGCCTGCGAGGCTCACATGTCCTCCCCCCGCCACCCCACACACCTCCTGTCATCCCTTTTTTTTTTTACACCACCAACTCTTTTCTCCTTTTTCCACTTGCATCCGCCTTGTATTTTACTCAGACTTATCTTGCGTCTCTCCGTGCTCTACCTGACTAATTACACCGAGAGATTAGAGGCGGTGGCATGGCCCGGTAAACAACACAACAGCTGTAAGGACATTAATATTCATCCAGGTATTAATATAAGGAGTGCAGCACAGGTAGGGCAAACCGGGGGGGGACAGGCTATTGAGTGCAGGACACCGGGGGGAAGGATGTCTCGATGAAAAGGCGGCTGCATCAGCGTACTCGGCGGCACAACACGATTCTAATTAAGGGAGACAAATTCGAAGCAGCACACAAACTTTTCAAGAGGACAGACAGTTGCTCATTAGCAACAGGTCGACTTTACAAAAGCGCTTGTGGGAGGGTAGTCGTAATGATCCCCCACATATCGCCGGCCGTCATCAACACGAGGACGTCAACCCTGCTTGCTTGAGGTCATTGCAGTGGCGGCGATGCTTTAGGCTATCTGTCGCCCTCAAAGTGCTTTGAGGTGTTCTCGCAGTTACACTCTTAGAAATAAGGGCTCCAAACTGTTTGGGGTTGAGGGTCTATTCAGAACCATTTGCCTCTGAAGAACCTTTTTTTTTTTAGGAAAAGGTTTGTCAAGGGTCCTTTGTAAGATTAGGTTTTCCGTGAAGAACCCTTTTTGGAAGAAAGAGTTCTTCAATGATTGTTCAAAGCATTGGCGTGTTGATGGATGACCATTGATATACAATCTATGGGATTCAATATTGTTTGTCTCATCTGTAGATTACTATAACCCCATGAAGACAAGAAATATAGCAGTATAGGTGAAACCCC